>SJYV01056017.1:56195-95766 GCA_006410875.1 Neotragus pygmaeus
CGTTTATTTTTCTGGAGTTGAGCTGTATAAGTTGCTTGTATATTTTTGAGATTAGTTGTTTGTCAGTTGCTTCATTTGCTATTGTTTTCTCCCATTCAGAAGGCTGTCTTTTCACCTTACTTATAGTTTCCTTTGTTGTGCAGAAGCTTTTAATTTTAATTAGATCCCATTTGTTTATTTTTGTTTTTATTTCCAGTATTCTGGGAGGTGGATCATAGAGGATCTCTTAAATCAAGAATCCAGGGTCACTTTCAAGGTTTTCCAGTTTATTAAATGTAATGTTTATTTTATATATTATAGACCTGAAATAGAATTTCATTAATGATAAAATGATTAGGTTAAATGTCCTAGAGAATCCATTTTCATCTTAATATTATACATAAGCTAATAATTTATATTTCAAAGGTATATTCTATTCATTACTTTATTTGAGGCTTACAATAAAATATTTGAGGCTTTAAATAAAGTAGCTGATGAAAACTTACTGATCACACTTTAGAGGGCATATTGAAATTCAGAGAAGGAAAATAACTGTTCAAGTCCCACAGTATATAGGTAGCAAATGTCAAAACACAAGTCAATTGTATTATCTTGGCAATTTTCATTCAATGGCTCCATAAAAATGGACATACTTGTTATTTATAATACAAAAATATGTATTATTTTGGAAATGCATGATTTTTAAAGTTTTATATGTGTCTACATGTTCAAACTTCTGTAGAGCCTAGTAATTTAATTTGTGTCGTAACAGTGAGGGTTTCCCAGGTGGCACTAGTGGTAAAGAATCCATCTGCCAAGGCAGCAGATGTAAGAAACCGGTTTCCATCCATAGGTTGGAAAGATCCCTTGGAATAGGAAATGGCAATCCACTCCAGTATTCTTGCCTAGGAAATCTCATGAACAGAGGAACCTGGTAAGCTACAGTCTGTGGGGCCACAAATAATTGGACAAAAATGAACAACTGAGGGCATAGCGTTAAGTTTGAGAACAGAGAGAAGTCAATTTCAATGATGAGTTCCTGTGACTGAGACCACATAGTTCCCTAAGAGACCAGTGGCCAAAATCAACATTTCTATGAACTTGAGCAATTGACGATTATATGTTCCATGCCTTAATTGATCTGTTTGTAGTAAATCAAGGATTAGAGTATATCTCCTTATATTCAGTAGGAAGCATGAATTATAGATCTACAGATTATTGAATTTAGCTAGTAAAAAGGCTGCCACAAATTTTCTTCAGAATGTGAAATCTTAAGGGGCCCAAAGGTTGAACTTAAATCTTGTAATTACTACCATGTAGGACTTTAGATGGGCAGGTGAAAAAGTGCTGGGACCTGCAGGTGTGGTTATCTACTCAGAAAGAGAAGTCACTTGTTCATGTGATGCAAAATCTATGTTTTGAATCTTGCTGGGGTAAATAGTTTGTAAAAAAAAAAAAGACATATTAAGATGAAGTACTATAGATTAACAGCAAGCACCCATATGCCTTTCCTTGTACTTTTATATATTTTTTTTTTCTCGCATGGCTCAATGTTTCTAGCATGAAAGTGGCTCCCTAAGGAAGACAGGGACTCAGCTGCATCAGATACTGTTCCTAGTGTAAGGGGAAAATGGTCATAGATAGAAGATAATTGCAAGCTACATTTTAATCTTCAAGAGATAAGAATCTAGTACAGGTAAATGAGACTGTTAAGCTAAAATCATTGTAAGGCCCTAAGGAATGCATTATCTGTGGCCAAGTCACAAATGACTGATCTCACCGAATTATCTACAGAGTGGAACTATGAGCTTAATGCAGAATTGGGATTTGATTTTTAACCTAAAATACCAAAGACTTGAGAAATATATGACACACTATCATTTGAAATTTGACTTTTAGTTGTCTCAATTCAGTTCAGTCACTCAGTTGTGTCCAACTCTTTGCAAACCCATAAACTGCAGCATGCAAGACCTCCCTGTCCATCACCAACTCCTGTAGTCCACCCAAACCCATGTCCATTGAATCGGTGATGCCATCCAACAATCTCATCCTCTATCATCCACTTCTCATCCTGCCCTCGGTCTTTCCCAGCATCAGGGTCTTTTCAAATGAATTAGCAGTTCGCATCAGGTTGCCAAGTATTGGAGATTCATCTTCAACATCAGTCCTTCCAATGAACACCCAGGACTGATCTCATTTAGGATGGACAGTTTGGATCTCTTTGCAGACCAAGGGACTTGCAAGAGTCTTCTCCAACACCATAGTTCAAAAACATCAATTATTCTGCATTCAGCTTTCTTTATAGTCCAACTCTCACATCCATACATGACCACTGGAAAAACCATAGCCTTGACTAGACAGACTTCTCTTGACAAACTGACTTTTGCTCTTTAATATGCTGTCTAGGTTGGTCATAACTTTCCTTGCAAGGAGCAAGCGTCTTTTAATTTCATAGCTGCAATCACCATCTGCAGTGATTTTGGAGCCCCAAAAAATAAAGTCAGCCACTGTATCCCCATATATTTTCCAGGAAGTGATGGGATGGGATGCCATGATCTTAGTTTCTGAATGTTGAGCTTTAAGCCAACTTTTTCACTCTTCTCTTTCACGTTCTTCAAGAGGGCCTTTAGTTCTTCTTCACTTTCTGCAATAATGGTGGTGTTATCTGTATATCTGAGGTTATAGATATTTCTCCTGGCAATCTTGATTCCAGCTTGTGTTTCTTCCAGTCCAGCATTTCTCATGATGTACTCTGCATATAAGTTAAATAGGCAGAGTGACAAAATACAGCCTTGACGTACTCCTTTTCCTATTTGGAACCAGTCTGTTGTTCCATGTCCAGNTGAGATGGTTGGATGGCATCACCAACACAATGGACGTGGGTTTGGGTGGACTCTGGGAGTTGGTGATGGACAGGGAGGCCTGGTGTGCTGCAGTCCATGGGGCACAAAGAGTGGAACACGACTGAGCGACTGAACTGAACTGATAGCCTAGCTAAGTTGATACCTAAGATGACCATCCCACCATCCCTTGTTTCCACATGCTCCTTAGCTATATTCCTATTTTTCTCCTTTTCTTTATAGCAAATATCAAAGAGTTATTTCTGTTTACTGTCTCTACTCACTTTCCTCTTACTCTCTTTAAACCCACTCAAGTACAGTTTTTATCTCTACCTCTTCAGTGCCTTTGCTCTTGTTGAGGTCGGCAGTTACCTTCTTAGTGTCCTAATCACTGGGCAGTTCCATTGTTACCTTTCTCTCTCTTGAAAGACATAGCTACTTCTTCCTTCTTAAAATGCTATTTTGATGGATCTTAGAAAGCTAAACTGTAAATACTGAATTATCTGAGGACTCAATCTAAAGATCTTTACATTCTTATATATCTTTATTCACTCCTCAGTGAATAAAGTAAAAACAAATTCCATGTTTTTATTATTTCTACTAAAAAATAATTATGGTAGGAGAGTAATGCTGTCATTTGATTTAAAATTCCAGATTTATAAATGTTATATGGTAAAATGTCACTCTTCTACCTGTGGCTCTCAGGCAACAAATTCTCTTCTCTGAATGCATCCAAAGTTTCCTGTTTCTAATATATCTTTCCAATGATATTTTATGAATATGATAGTAAATGCATATTTAGTGAGAAGCAGTATGGTATAGTGGTTAAAAGCTTAGACCGTGGAACGTGATGGCTGCAATCAAATTATATCTCTGCCAGCTACTGGCTGTGTAATTTCCAAATCTCTAATCTGTGCCTCAGATTTCTCTTATATAAAAAAGAAATAATTATTGTACTTGATAGAGTTGTGAGGTACAAATGAATAAGTGTGTAAAGAGCTTGGAAGACTGACTGGCATATCATAATAAAGCATTCCTTCTTTATGCATAAATGATAATATAATATACACACTGACAATCACCTTTTTTTCTCCATCAACAAGTGTATTGGTAGACTTCTTTTCAGCATACATATCATGCCTCATTTGTTTCCAGTGACTAAATTGTAGTCCATTGAATCAATATGACATCCATTTTAATGGCTTTAGAAACTAGTATTTTGATGATGATGTATATCTGTTAACCATCTCCACTTATTTAGTTGCTAAGTCGTGTCTAACTCCTTTTGCAATCCCATGGACTGAGGCCCACCAGGCTTCTCTGTCCATGGGATTTCCATGCAAGACTACTATAACATGTTGAAATTGCTTTCTCCAGATGATCTTCCTGACCCAGGGATTGAATCTGCACCTTCTGCATTGGCAGGCAGGTTCTTTACCACTGAGCCATCTGGAAAGCCTTGTTTCCACTTAGATACTTAGTAAGCACAAGACTTGCCAGTTTCCCTTGCATTTGCTGTTTCTCTAATTTCCTATATTATCATATTCTTTCAGCTTTACCTTGGAAATATGTTTCAGATCCGATTTTCTCTCTATCTCTTGCTGCCACTCTAATCAAAGCCAGAATTGCTTTACTGAGTTGCTTAAGGCCAAAAACTTGAGAATCAACTTAATAAGGTTTTGACAAAATATGTGCAGCTCTTTTTCAGTGTTCTATTTGGTTTCCTTCTTCCACCTTTACTCCTCTATAAATGTTCACACAGCATTTAAAAAAATAAGTCAGGCTATTTCTCACCCACACCAAAATTTCCAGTGAGTCAGTCGTATCTCCTTTAGATTTCATTCTTGTGTTCTAACTAGTTCCTAGTAAAACTCTTGTAACCTGGCCTTTTCATTTCCTCCTCAGCCTTGTCTCTTGCTTATTTCTATGCTTCAGCCACACTAAATATGTTGCTCTTCTTATGAACAGTTTACCTCATAACCGTTGGACTTTTTATTCCGTCTCCCTGGGACACAATTCTGTTAT
Organism: Neotragus pygmaeus; assembly: GCA_006410875.1. NCBI lineage: Eukaryota > Metazoa > Chordata > Mammalia > Artiodactyla > Bovidae > Neotragus > Neotragus pygmaeus. The sequence goes on from SJYV01056017.1 coordinate 61,040, forward strand.
AAAATCATGTTCATTGCCTCAGTTTATGCTTAATTATGAGCCCTTCAGAGAAGCCTAACCAGCCTGTTTGCTCTCTCCTTTTTTGTTGTTGTTTTTTAGTTGCTCGTTCATGTCCAACTCTTTGTAACCCTGTGAACTGCAGCACACTAGGCTTCCCTGTCCTTTCCTGTCTCCAGGAGTTTGCTCAAACTTATGTTCATTGAATTGATGATGCCATCCAACTATCTCATCCTCTGTTGCCCCCTTCTCCTCCTGCCGTCAGTCTTTCCCAGCATCAGGGTCTTTTCCAGTGAATTGGCTCTTCACGTCAGGTGGCCAGAGTATTGGAGCTTCAGCATTCGTCCTTCCAATGAATATTCAGGGTTGATTTCCTTTAGGATTAACTGGTTTCAAATCCTTGCTATCCAAGGGTCTCTCAAGAATCTTCTCTAGCACCACAGTTTGAAAGCATCAATTCTTTGGCCCTCAGCCTTCTTTATGGTCAAGCTCTCACATCTGTACATGACTGCTGGAAAAACCATAGCTTTGACTATGCATACCTTAGTCAGAAAAGTGATGTGTCTGCTTTTTAATACACTATCTAGGTTTATCATACCTTTTCTTCCAAGGAGCAAGTGTCTTTTAATTTCATGGCTACATTCACTGTCCACAGTGATTTTGGAGCCCAAGAAAATAGTCTGTCACTATTTTTCCATTCCATTTTTCCCTATCTATTTGCCATGAAGTGATGGGACCGGATGCCATGATCTTCATTTTTTGAATGTTGAGTTTTAAGCCAGCTTTTTCACTCTGCTTCAGATTCATCAAGAGGCTCTTTAGTTCCTCTTCACTTTCTGCCATTAGTATGGTGCCATCTACATATCTGAGGTTATTGATATTTCTCCTGGCAATCTGCACGATATACTTTGCATACAAGTTAAATAAGCAGAGTGATAATATATATAGCCTTGATACATTCCTTTACCAATTTTGAGCTGGTCAGTTAGTCCGGTTCTAACTGTTGCTTCTTGACCTGCATACAGGTTTCTCAGGAGGCAAGTAAGGTGGTTTGGTATTCCCATCTCTTTAAGAATTTTCCACAGTTTGTTGTGATCCACACAGTCAAAGGCTTTAGTGTAGTCAGTGAAGTAGAAGATGTTTTTCTGAAATTCCCTTGGTTTTCTGTGATGCAATGAATGTTGGCAATTTGATCTCTGGTTCCTTTGCTTTTTCTGAATCCAGCTTTTTTTTCTGTAATTTCTTACTTTACGTACTGTTCAGTTCAGTCGCTCAGTCGTGTCCGACTCTTTGTGCCCCATGGACTGGAGCACACCAGGCCTCCCTGTCCATCACCAACTCCCGGAGTTTACTCAAACTCAGATCCATTGAATCGGTGATGACATCCAACCATCTCATCCTCTGTCATCTCTTTCTCCTCATGCCTTCAATCTTTCCCAGCATCAGAGTCTTTTCAATTGAGTCATCTCTTCACAACAGTTGGCCAAAGTATTGGAGTTTCAACATCAGTTCTTCCAATGAACACCCAGGACTGCTTTCCTTTAGAGTAGATTGGTTGGATATCCTTGCAGTCCGAGGGACTCTGAAGAGTCTTTTCCAACACCCCACAGTTCAAAAGCATCAATTCTTCTGCACTCAGCTTTCTTTATAGTCAACTCTCACATCCATACATGACTACTGGAAAAACCATAGCCTTGACTAGACAGACCTTTGTTGGCATAGTAATGTGTCTGCTTTTTAATATGCTGTCTAGGTTGGTCATAACTTTTCTTCCAAGGAGTAAGTGTCTTCTAATTTTATGGCTGCAGTCACTATCTGCAGTGATTTTGAAGCCCCCAAAATATAAAGTCTGCCACTGTTTCCATGGTTTCTCCATCTATTTGCCATGAAGTGATGGGACCAAATGCCCTATCTTTGTTTTCTGACTTTTGAGCTTTAAACCAACTTTTTCACTCTCCTTTTTCACTTTCATCAAGAGGCTCTTTAGTTCTTCACTTTCTTCCATAAGGCTGGTATCATCTGTGTACCTGAGGTTATTGATATTTCTCCTGGCAATCTTGAGTCCAGCTTATACTTCATCTAGCCCAGCATTTCTCATGATGTACTCTGCATGTAAATTAAGTAAGTAGGGTGACAATATACAGTCTTTACATACTCCTTTCCCTCATTGGAACTAGTCTGTTGTTCCATGTCCAGTTCTAACTGTTGCTTCCTGACTTGCATATAGGTTTCTCAAGAGGCAGGTCAGGTGGTCTGGTATTCCCATCTCTTTCAGAATTTTCCACAGTTTATTGTGATCCACACAGTCAAAGGCTTTGGCATAGTCAAAGAATTTTGCACATTACCTTGCTGGCATATGAAACGAGTCCAATTGTATTCTGTCCTTTTTACCATACTTTATTTTTCTTAACCATATTTTATTTTTATTTAACTGATATATTTTTTATTTTATATTATCTATTGATACTTTGCCTTCTCCTCACTAGACAATAAATTTATGGACGCAGATACTGTCTCATTCACTTTTCAGCTTCTAATACTCAGAACAGTGCTTATTCCAGATTGGCAGATGAGTGGGAAGCACTAAATAAGTATTTTTTGTGGCAAAAGACTAGTTTTTACATTACATTGTTAGTGTCATTTTGTTAATAGACTCAATATATGTAAGATTATTCTGTCAGATTGTTATAACAATTTCTAAAAACTTTCAAATTTATACTTTTTTTTTTTACAACAAGAAATGTTTATTTTTCTCACTAATAAGTTTATAGTTTTTCCTGGAAGTCTCTATGGACTAAATAGGGATTAGCTGGCTAGACTCTAGGCTGCAAGTGTGTTTTGACTCCAAGCTGCAATTTCGATTAGATGTGCTCAGAATTTCTCTCTTCTGGAATCAGCCGCTCCCCAGAGCATGTTCTTGTTATGACTTTAACAGAAGCACAAGAGGCCAAACCAAATCATTTAAGAACAGATTTACACTTTACTGAACTGGTCACAAGCCATTTGTATTCTGCACATATTTGCATAGCACACTCTTAGAAGTACAGCAGTAACACAAGTTTGTCATTCCAAAGCTAACCTTTAAAATGTGAATGCTAAATGAAATATTCACTTTGGTAAACAAGAGAAGATACTTTAAAAGTCCATATCATAGACCAGGTTGAATTCTGAAAGGTTGTTGTTGAATTATGACGCCAGGATTCTTGGCCTCCGGAGGAGAAGAATTCAATCCGGGGCCAGAGACGAGGCTTGATCACTCAGAGCTTTTGTGTAATAAAGTTTTATTAAAGTATAAAGGAGATAGAGAAAGCTTCTGACATAGACATCAGAAGGGNCTCCTTGGAAGGAAAGTTATGACCAACCTAATCGCATGTTAAAAAGCAGAGACATCACTTTACCAACAAAGATACATCTAGTCAAGGCTATGGTTTTTCCAGTGATTACATATGAATGTGAAAGTTGGGCTGTGAAGAAAGCTAAGCACCAAAGAATTGATGCTTTTGAACTGGGGTGTTGGAGAAGACTCTTGAGAGTCCCTTGGACTGCAAGGAGATCCAACCAATCCATTCTAAAGAGATCACTCCTGGGTGTTCTTTGGAAGGAATGATGCTAAAGCTGAAACTCCAATATTTCGACTACCTCATACAAAGAGTTGACTCAATTGGAAAAGACTCTGATTCTAGGAGGGATTGAAGGCAGGAGGAGAAAGGGACGACAGAGGATGAGATGGCTGGATGGCATCACCGACTTGTTGGACATGAGTTTGGGTGAACTCCCTGAGTTGATGATGAACAGAGAGGACTGACGGGCTGTGATTCATGGGATCGCAAAGAGTTGGACATGACTGAGCGACTGAACTGAACTGAACTGAACTAATACAGATTTTCTGGGGTCTTCTCTTATAGCTCAGTTGGTAAAGAATCTGTCTGCAATGCAGGAGACCCAGTTTTGGTCCCTGGGTCAGGAAGATTCCCTTGGAGAAGGAAATGGCAACCCACTCCAGTATTCTTGCCTGGTGAATCCCGTGGACAGAGGAACCTAGCAGGTACAGTTCATGGGGTTGCAAAAGTCGAACATTACTAAATGACTTCACCACCATCACCACAGATTACCTAGGATGAAAATCTTAAACTAGTCACTATTTATATGACCATACAGGATGCATGCTTAGTTATAAATATCTCTATGCTTAATGTCTTGTAAAAACCAGCTCAGCAATTATTTCATTGTTATACAGTAAGTTTTCCAAATATATATTTTCTTTGAGGAGCTATAGTTATTATAGACTATACTTGCATTTCTATACTTCTTCCATAGAAATTAATCAAGATTCTGAAACTTGAAAAGCATAAACAATGCAAATCAGTGTACAATTTAACATATTTTAAAAATAAAAATATTATTCAGTATTTTTCAAGATGTATTCAAATATAATATTAGTATAATCTAATCCATTTTCTGTTTTATTCCTTACTATCATTGCTGTTAATAGATATATGTGGCTCTGTGCTTTAGCAAATTGTTTAAATTCCCACAATATTTTTTTTTTCAAAAAGTGACAGTAATACTAATTCCCATCTCTTTACAATTATAAATATACAGCAATATATGTCAGCTATCTTATAACATGTAAATATACATATATAAAATATCACTACATATTAAGTGTAAACGCATACCAACATATACATATATATGTAAAGTGCATATATATATGTATATACAATATATTTACACAGAGATTTCTATATTAATTGGAAATATACACTTGCATATATGTATATCTATGTTTTGGTAAGTATTTACAGTATATAGGTACACAATATATATGCCCATGTATATGCAACAGTATTATATATATGAAAGTATTAGTTGCTCATTTGTATCCATCTACTTATGACACCATGGGCTATAGTCAACAAGGCTCCTCTGTCTGTGTGATTCACTAGGCAAGAATAATGGAGTGGGTAACCATTCCCTTCTCCAGGGGATCTTACCAACTCAAGGATCAAACCCAGGTCTCCTGCACTGTAGGCAGATTCTTTACTCTCTGAGCAACCAGGGACTATATGTATATATGTACAAGCATATGGATCAGTATATTATTATAAATTCATCATATATGATACTTTATTGACCTATAGCTATTTCTCAGGATTCTTTTTTTCACTGCTAATATCATCCTGTTGTCATCAGTTATTTTCCAGACATTTGATTACTAGTAGACTAAATTTCAATTTTCTCAATTTTAAATTCAAATTGAACTCAAGATCCTTGTTGTTTGTTGATTTGTTCTATGACTGTATTTCCTGTTTTATATGGAACTTAAATTTATCATTTATTCAATGATAATAGCAATCCTTAAACTATCTGCTATACTGAAAAATCAAAGAGCAGTGAAAATGATTTCTAAATCATAAATCTCTAAAATTTAATAAGGTTACAACTTGACTGATACTATAGAAATGTAAATTGGAGTAAAATAAATAAATCCATTAATCTGTCCTAAAGCATTTTGTAGCTTTATTCCAACATTTTTGTATATAATAATTTTGAGCAGAAACTATTTTAAAGATATGTATGCTAGGCACAATGTCAAAATATGCAAAAGTAATTTATAATATATAAAATTATATAATATTTTGTTAAAGTTCAGTTCAGTAGCTTAGTCATGTCTGACTCTTTATGACTCCATGGGCTGCAGCACACCAGGCTTTCCAGTCCATCACCAATTCCCAGAGTTTACTCAAACTCATGTGCATTGAGTCAATGATGCCATTCAACCATTTCATCTTCTGTTGTCCCCTTCTCCTCCTACCTTCAGTCTTTCCCAGCATCAGGGTCTTTTCCAATAAGTCAATTCTTCACATCAGGTGGCCAAAGTATTGGAGTTCAGCTTCAGCACCAGTCCTTCCAGTGAATATTCAGGACTGATTTCCTTTAGGATAAACTGTCTGGATCTCCTTGCAAAGGGACTCTCAAGTCTTTTCCAACACCATAGTTCAAAAGTATAAATTCTTCAGCACTCATCTTTCTTTTCAGTCCAACTCTCACATCCATACATGACTACTAGAAAAACCATAGCTTTGACTAGATGGACATTTGCTGGCAAGGTAACATCTCTGCTTTTTAATATGCTGTCTACGTTGGTCATAACTTTTCTTCCAGGAGCAAGCATCATTTAATTTCATGGCTGCAGGCACCATCTGAAGTGATTTTGGGGCCCAAAAAATAAAGTCTGTCACTGTTTCCACTCTCTCCCCATCTATTTGCCTTGAAGTGATGGGACCAGATGCCATGATCTTAGTTTTCTGAATGTTGAGCTTTAAGCCAATATTTTCACTCTCCTCTTAAACTTTCTGCAAGAAGGTCTTGAGTTCTTCTTAGCTTTCTCCATAAGGGTGAAGTCATCTGCATATCTGAGGTTATTGATATTTCTCCTGGCAACCTTGACTCCAGCTTGTGCTTCATCAAGTCAAGCAGTGCTCACGATGTACTGTGCATATAAGTTAAATAAGCAGGGTGACAATAGACAGCCTTGATATACTCCTTTCACAATTTGGAACCAGTCTGTTGTTCCAGGTCCAGTTCTAACTGCTGCTTCTTTACCTGCATACAGATTTCTCAAGAGACAGGTAAAGAAGACTTGTGGTGGTCTCGTATTCCCATTTCTTGAAGAATTTTCCAGTTTTTGTGATTTGCACAGTCAAAGGCTTTGGCATAGTCAGCAAAGCAGAAATAGATGTTTTCTGGAACTCTCTTGCTTTTTTGATGATCCAACGGATGTTGGCAATTTAATCTCTGATTCCTCTGCCTTTTCTAAATCCAGCTTGAACATCTGGAAGTTCATGGTTCACATACTACTGAAGCCTGAGTTGGAGAATTTTGAGCATTACTTCACTAGCATGTGAGACAAGTGCAATTTTGTGGTAATTTGAGCATCCTTTGGCATTGCCTTTCTTTGGGATTGGAATGAAAACTGACCTTTTCCAGTCCTCTGGCCATTGCTGAGTTTTCCAAATTTGCTGACATGTTGAGTGCAGCACTTTCATAGCATCATCTTTTAGGATTTGAAATAGTTGAACTGGAATTCCATCACCTCCACTACCTTTGTTTGTAATAATTCTTCCTAAGGCCCACTTGACTTCACATTCCAGGATATCTGGCTCTAGGTGAGTGATCACACCATCGTGATTATCTGGGTGATATTTTTCTGTATAGTTTTTGTGTGTATTCTTGCCACCTCTTCCTAATTTCTTCTGCTTCTGTTTGGTCCATATGATTTCTGTCCTTTATTGTGCCTATCTTCGCATGAAATGTTCCCTTGGTATCTCTGATTTTCTAGAAGAGATCTCTTGTCTTTCCTATTCTATTGTTTTCCTCTATTTCTTTGCACTGATCACTGGGGAAATCTTTCTTATCTCTCCTTGCTATTCTTTGGAACTCTGCATTCAAACAGGTATATCTTTCCTTTTCTCCTTTGCCTTACACTTCCCTTCTTTTCACAGCTATTTGTAAAGCCTCCTCAGACAGCCATTTTGCTTTTTTACATTTCTTCTTTTGGGGGATGGTCTTGATCCCTGTCTCCTGTATAATGTCATGGACCTTCATCCATAGTTCTTCAGGCACTCAGTCTATCAGATCTAATATGTTGAATCTGTTTTTCACTTCCACTGTATAATTGTAAAGGATTTAACTTAGGTCATATCTGAATTGTCTAGTGGTTTTTCCTACTTCAGTTGAAGTCTGAATTTAGCAATAAGGTGTTCATGATCCAAGCCACAGTCAGCTCCCGGTCTCGGTTTGCTGACTTATAGAGCTTCTCCATCTTTGGCTGCAAATAACATAATCAGTCTGATTTCAGTACTGAACATCATTCATGTAAGCTTAAATGATGAGAGGATAATTATATTTCTAATATACTACTAGTATGAGAAATCTTATTTAATACACTAAAAAATAAGAAATAAATTATTACCTATTATGAACAATGAAATACACCGTGAAACTGAAATTCTATTTGTCAGTGTGCTTTCGTAAGGCAAATTGTTTTTCTTAATCTCTCACCCCTTGAACAGCAGGTTAGAAAACTTTGTGTTAGCTTTAAAGACCAAAAGAATGTTACAAGGTAGCCTCTTTTTCAAGATATTAATTTGGAGATACTTCATAAAAATAGCTGTAGAGAACATAAAATAAACCTTAATTTTTTTTTCTTTTTTTATTTTATTTTACTGTACAATACTCTATTGGCTTTGTCATACATTGACATGAATCCACCACAGGTGTACACGAGCTCCCAATCCTGAATCCCCCTCCCACCTCCCATCCCACAACGTCTCTCTGGATCATCCATGTGCACCAGCCCCATGCATCCTGCATCCTGCATCGAACATGGACCAGCGCTTCATTTCTTACATGATAGTATACATGCTTCAATGCCATTCTCCCAAATCATCCCACCCTCTCCCTCTCCCTCAGAGGCCAAAAGTCCATTCTCTATGTCTGTGTCTCTTTTGTTGTCTCACATACAGGGTCATCATTACTATCTTTCTAAATTCCATATATATGTGTCAGTATACTGTATTGGTGTTTTTCTTTCTGGCTTACTTCACTCTGTATAATAGGCTCCAGTTTCATCCATCTCATTAGAACTGATTCAAATGTATTCTTTTTAATGGCTGAGTAATACTCCATTGTGTATATGTACCACAGCTTTCTTATCCATTCATCTGCTGATGGACATCTAGGACATGGAAACCTTGATTTTAATAATACAGTTCTGCTTTCAAATTGTATCCTCTATGAATATTTCAACTCCATAAAAGCATATCACTACTATTTTCCAGGACATAAGGAAGGTCACATAGGTAAATCTGGTGATAAAATTCCAGCCTCATATCTTCACCCTCTGTTTTATAAATATACCTTTACCAGCTTATTTCCTTGGGTAGCTCAAATGGTAAGGTATCTGCCTGCAATGCAGGAGACCTGAGTTCAATTCCTGCATTGGGAAGTTCCCCTGGGGAAGGAAGGGCATGGCAACACACTCCAGTATTCTTGCATGGAGAATTCCATGGGCAGAGGAGCCTGATGGGCTACAGTACATGGGGTCACAAAGAGTTGGACACAACTGAGCAACTAAACTTCACTTTATTCCACTTTTTTCAGCATGCACAAAAATCATGTTGGTGATACTAAGAATATTGTCAGAGTACAGAAGTACACAATGAAATTCCAATGAAAATGTACCACAGTTGCTTAAAATCTTACAAGTTTTTGTATCTTTCAAAAATTCAGAAAAAGTAAAAATTAATATCAGACCAGTTAAACAGTATTTAGCAAGAAATTATTGTGCACAAAAGAACAGTCCTTGGATTTTGAGCCTTCAAATGCAAAATCAATTTGAAGCTCAGAAACATGACTTTATAAGACAGCTTATAATGTGACAACAGGAAGTTGAGATTTTTGTAATTATTGGCAACTACATTGGGGGTTTCCAGATGACGTGGGATTGGTTGAAAGTAATTATACCATTTTTGGAAGATCATTTAAGTTTATTTTATGATTATCAGGCAGTATTTACAAGAAATAGCCTAAGTTTCACTAAATTCATGAAGTGAGTTAGATTTAGTTGTGCTTAAGTGGTTTAAATGGTTTTGTTTGCTTGGGATATTTTTAAACCTGGCTGTCATTTTAACACTTCTTACTCAGATAAATGACTGAAAAGGATGTCTCTTCCTACTTGCCTACAATTTGGGTCTCAGGTTTAAAGTTTCTCATTCATTAATACTACATCTCAATCATAAAAAAGAATGTGATAAAATGTATTATTTGAAGATTAGAGAAACAAGCAGAGGTTAGAGTACAAAACAAGCTTGTGTCTTGTAGAAGTGGGTTGAAAAAATACATTTACAGAAACAGACACGGTAATTTTAGCAAAAGTTTTAAATCTCCAATTGAGTAATGACTAAGCTTCAGGTGGTAACAGGTCATTGATAAGCACCATTGGGTCATGTTGAAAAGGGGAACTGCAAGTTACTCTGAAATCTATAAAGGGGGCAAAGGTTTAACCTGAATATTTAAGTATTAAATCTGTAGTTAAAGTGAAGTATTAAGCAGCAACTGTCATGTGTTTTCTGCTAATGATTTCCTACAGGAAGACGATAGTGTATGTTGTCAGGATATTCTGCTATAAGCATGTATTAGAAACTCTGATAAAGATAACCTGAGGCTTCATTGAACAAGATGTTAATGACCAAGTAATTGTTCTATAGTATTATAATTAAGTATAATGACCCCTGATAAAAGCCATTTATTAGTCCATCATGGCATTTAATTGATTTAATACTGGGCAGAATTTGAAAAGACTGAAAATAGGAGACAGTGAAGGGCAAACAGGTTGAATCATGCCTTTTGTTGAAAAATATACTTTAATAAGAAAACCATTAACAGTCTCATCAAACAAATTAAATAGTTAAGGGATTCTTATTAGGCACATAATTATTCTTTGGAGGAGTATACATGTCCATTGTGAGGTCGTGAAGTCATGTCCAACTCTTCATGACCCACCAGGCTACTTTATCCATGGAATTTTCTAGGCAAGAGTACTGGAGTGGGTTGCCATTTCATACTGTTGTGAAAAAAGGATATTTTTGCTGCTGAAATCATTTGATGGAATAGATGATTATATGTTCACTTTTTTAAGTGTCATAGTGTTACAGAGAATTTGGCCAATTTCTAAAAATAAAGAAAATATCATATAGGAAAGTATAGCCTATAACAAAAGTTGAAGAAATGAAGAGGGATGGTACGGGGAGGGAAGAGGGAGAGGGGTTCAGGATGGGGAACACGTGTATACCTGTGGTGGATTCATGTTGATGTATGGCAAAAGCAATACAATATTGTAAAGTAATTAAACTCCAATTAAAATAAATAAAATTTATATAAAATAAAATAAAATTTAGAACATAAATCTTAAAGGATGTATATCTGTTATCTTCATATAATTGACCTATTTGCATGTCAAAGTGAATTCAGACTTGTTCTGTGTTTATCTGGATGTCCATTTTTCAAATTATGGTGGTCCTATGGCTACATTCTGGGAGAAGGTTTGTCAATCCACTCCAGTATTCTTGCCTGGAGAATCCCCATGGACAGAGGAGCCTGGGAGACTACAATCCATGGGGTTGCAAAGAGTTGGACACAACTGAGCTACTAAGCATAGAACATGACTACATTATTTAGCCTGAGCAATACCATAGTTTTGTTGAAGTTCATATATGTGTGTTTTTTCTTCTCCACAGCCAGTTCCTGTTTCAATAGCTTACTTAATTTCATTTCTCCTTGATGTATTCTAGAAGACAAGTATGGTTCTTTGACATTTGGAGTCTTATCCTAAAATCCAAGATTAATAATTGAGGATTGTATTACCCTTGAACAGATAGTGAGCACATTACCTGTATGGTATACCAAACAGAATCTGCCTGGATTATCTATTTGCACCTTATTCTATTTTGGAGAAAAAAAAAAANGACTCTCAAGAGTCTTCTCCAACACCACAGTTCAAAAGCATCAATTCTTTGGTGCTCAGCTTTCTTCACAGTTCAACTCTCACATCCATACATGACTACTGGAAAAACCATAGCCTTGACTAGACAGACCTTTGTTGGCAAAGTAATGTCTCTGCTTTTTAATATGCTATCTAGGATGGTCCTAGCTTTTCTTCCAAGGAGTAAGTATCTTTTAATTTCATGACTGTAGACACCATCTGCAGTGATTTTGAAGCCGAAATAAAAAAAGGAAAGAAAAAGTATTCACTCTTTCCATTGTTTCTCCAGCTATTTGTCATAAAGTGTTGGGACTGGATGCATGATCTAAGTTTTCTGAATGTCGAGTTTTAAGCCAAAATTTTCACTCTCCTCATTCATTTTCATCAAGAGGCTCTTTAGTTCTCCTTCGCTTTCTGCCATAAGGATGGTATTATCTGCATATCTGAGATTACTGATATTTCTCCCAACAAGCTTGATTCCAGCTTGTGCTTCATCCAACCTGGCATTTCACATGATGTACCCTGCATATAAGTTAAATAAGCAGGGTGACAATATACAGCCTGACACACTCCTTTTCCAGTCTGTTTTTTCCATGTCTAGTTCTAACTGTTGCTTCTTGATCTGCATACAGATTTCTCAGAAGGCAGGTCAGGTGGTCTGGTATTCCCATCTCTTGAAGAATTTTCCACAATTTGTTGTGATCCACACAGTCAAAGGCTTTGGTGTAGTCGAAGCAGAAGTAGATGTTTTCTGGAAGTCTCTTGCTTTTTTGATAATCCAGCAGATGTTGGTAATTTGGTCTCTGGCTCCTCTGCCTTTTCTAAACTCTGCTTGAACATCTGGAAGTTCACGGTTCATGTACTGTTGAAGCCTGGCTTGCAGAATTTTGAGCATTACTTTGCTAGTGTGTGAGATAAGTGAAATTGTGTGGTAGTTTGAACATTTTTTGGCATTGCCTTTCTTTGGGATTGGAATGAAAACTGAACTTTTCCAGTCCTGTGGCCACATTTGGTGGCATATTGAGTGTAGCACTTTCACAGCATCATCTTTTAGGATTTGAAATAGCTCAGCTAGAATTCCATCACCTCCATTAGCTTTGTTCATAGCAATGCTTCCTAAGGCCCACTTGACTTTGCAGTCCAGGATGTCTGACTTTAGATGAGTGGTCACACCATCATGGTTATCTGGATTATTAAGATCTTTTAGTATAGTTCTTCTGTGTATTCTTGCCACCTTTTAATATCTTCTGCTTCTGTTAGGTCCATACAATTTCTGTCCTTCTTTGTGGCCATCTTTGCATAAAATGTTCCCTTGGTAACTCTAATTTTCTTGAAGAGATTTCTAGTCTTTCCCATTCTTCTGTTTTCCTCTATTTCTTTGCACTGATAACTGAGGAAGACTTTTGTATCTCTCCTTGCTATTCTTTGGAACTCTGCATTCAAATGGGTATATTTTCCTTTTCTCCTTTGCCTTTCACTTCTCTTTTATGCACAACTATTTGTAAGCCTTCTTCAGACAACTCTTTTGCCTTTTTGCATTTCTGTTTCTTGGGGATGGTCTTGATCACTGCCTCCTGTACAATGTCATGAACCTCTGTCCATAGTTCTTCAGGCACTCTGTCTATCAGATCTACCCCTTGAATCTATTTGTTACTTCCACTGTATAATCATAAGGGATTTTATTTAGGTCATTCCTGAATGGTCTAGTGATTTTCCTTATTTTCTTCAACTTAAGTCTTAATTTGGCAATAAGGGTTCATGATCTGAGCCAGAGTCAGCTCCTGGTCTTGTTTTTGCTGACTGTATAAAGCTTCTCCATCTTTGGCTGCAGAGAAATAATCAATCTGATTTTGCTTTTGACCATCTGGTGATATCCACGTGTAGAGTTTCTCTTGTGTTGTTGGAAGAGGGTGTTTGCTGTGACCAATGCATTCTCTTGGCAAAACTCTGTTAGCCTTTACCCTGATTCATTTTGTACTCCAAGGCCAAATTTGCTTGTTACTCCAGATATCTCTTGACTTCCTATTTTTGCATTCCAGTTCCCTATAATGAAAAGGACATATTTTGGGGGTGTTAGTTCTAGAAGGACTTAGGTCTTCATGGAACCGTTACAGATGATAAAAAAATCAACCTGCAATGCAGGGGACGTGGATTCGATCCCTGGGTTACAAAGATTTCCTGGAGAAGGAAAAGGTGTTCTGGCCTTGAGAATTCCATGGACTCTATAGTTCATGGGGTCACAAAATGTTGGACATGACTGAGAGATTTCACTATATATAAAAATCATTTACTGACATAATAAAGTGTATTCACTACAGCACTCGGGGTAATAGTAAAAAATCAGAAACAGCATGAATGTATTTCCAGATGAAAATGTCTAAATAAAATTGACTATAATCACAAAAAGACTGATATATATAGCAGTTAACATCTTGAAGTATTATATACAGATCTTAAAAGACATAATTATGTTGGGGAAAAAGCAATTTTCAAGATAATAATTTCTCCATGCTACCATTTGTGTAAACAGACTCTTCATAAGCCAATACAATATATATGGTTTATACAAGTGCATTTATGTTTAAAAATATAGGAATTGGGTTGGAATGATATTCAATGACCCCTTGATAGAGGATATCTCTGGGAAGGAATCTAAGTGATGAGATTTGGGGGAGTAGTCAGATACCTCCATTTTCTTCATGGCATTTTTAACTTCTTTATTTAAAATGAAGTTTGAAGTATAACATTGGCAATGGAAATCTAAGCATTGATTGTTCAGATTATATAGTAGATAACTATCTAGGTCTTCTGTGTTGTCCCCAACAATAGGACAAAGTATGGGCACCAAACAACGCTCTCAGGTTTGGTGATGCAGGTGGGAATGAGGCCACAGGATAGTGGATAGGACAGTATCTAGCCCTACTTGTGGGAATGAAAGGACGTCAAGTCAAGATGCCTATACATATATGTCTCTCCTGTTACCCTTAGGCAACGTCATGACAATCGTGAGTTATTTAGAGAGGGTCAAATGACTTGGGAAAAATAAAAGGAAAGTGATTACTGTGGAAAGGAAGGAATAAAATTGGCCAAATGATGTTGCTCTTGCTGAGATAGAGTGGAGAGGCAAACAAGCCGCCTCCCCGGTCTGGTTCTTGCAGATAACAGCTGTCTGAATGCAAAAGTCAGTGCACTGAATATGCAGACAATCGATCAGTAGTCTTAAACTGTAAAACAACAACAAAAAAGCATCCGCCGCACACGGCCCACAAGACAGTCACTGTGCTACCATTGTTGACAGGTTTCTTAAAAGGAGATCACAAGAAACCATATTCCATTTTCTTATAGAGAATGAAAGTGACAAGGATGAGAAGCGTGCAGTGTGTAGTATAGATAAACAAAAACAAGGCTTTGCAACAAGTACATGTTCTGCTGACAGAAAGAAAGAAAGAAAGAAAGGAGAGAGAAGTTCAGTTGTCAATTGTAAAGAGCACATTAATTAAAACAGACTGTGAATCAGTGCTGTGTGTGTATCAGAGTGCAGTTTTACCAAGATATGAGAAGGACTCAGAGTGCTGAATGCCTCAGTGGTTTTAAACTGGGATCTTTGAACTCTGTTAATTTATATACTGGCTGTCATAAAATTCAGCAAACTGTCAATTGCTATCATAACACTATTGCTTTTACACCGACAGCGACAAGATCACCCTTCAATAGGAATAAACACGCAGAGAGGTAGAAGGCATTTTATTACAGCAAAAGCAGTCAGTTCAGTTCTTGTCTGCCACTGCCCCACCTCATCAGCTTGACTAAGCTGCCCTGGTTCCAGCTAACCTGGTTCTCAGGCCTGTTACTGGAAGTATAGAAACCAAAACAACTACTCCACTAAATCCCCCTATGCTCTAATATTTTAGAATTTTATTAAACCCATCTAGTATGCTGTGGGAATTAAAAGAAAGAGAAAAGCATTTTGTGAAAGAAAAGCCACTCTTTCAGTCAGTAGTGGAAGATGCATGCTATGGCATTTTATAAATTTCATAAGTAATATATGCTTTTAAAATTAGATATTGCAGAGGGACTCGTGGGTGTTGGAAAAATACTGCATTATAAATTGAATATGGAAATTTGCTGTTTGGCATCTTACTTTCCTTTCCCTGACATATCAGAAAAAACATTACAAATAGTTCCCCTTCGAATCTGAAATGATCTGAAGATTAGACTCTCCTGGCCCTCAAAGAAATAGAAAATAATTTTGGAGTTACTGATAAATTTGATTCATGGTTTAATAGGATATCAAAGCTTAGTTTGAAAGAATAAAAGAATTTGTATTTTCCTCAGAGGAAAATGGAATCATTGTGTGAATAGGATTTGGGTAAATGTTATAAGGAAAATGGTAATATTATTGGGGAGTGGTGGTAACATAAAAGGAAGAAAGTGACTAATAGGGAAGAAAGCAGAAAGGAGAATCTCCTTGTGATTGACATGGAATCAAAGAGCAGCAGGAAAACCCAGAAGAGAAATTAGACGAAGGTTGCCCCAGAGTTCTGAAATCCACTCCAGTCAGATAACTTACAGCTGTGATAGCTCAAAATACAGTGAATGAAATCACGCAGCCCTTCCCCTATCACTATAGTGCTGTTTTCCAGGCTGGTGATCTATTGCATCTTTTTGCTCAGTCATCCCCTAGAGGGCTGTTCTTGTCTCTGTGATCAAACCTGCCTCATGGCCACATCCAGGAATCAGCCGTCAGGAAGGTGACAAGTGAGAAGGTGAGTGGCAAACAACTTATCTTTACTTAGAAGGAGATGTTGAAGGAACCTGCTTATGTATCTTTTGTTCACATTCCATTGGCCCAAAGTTGGTCACATGGCCACATCCAAGTGCAAGGAAAGCTGGGAAATGTAGTCACCAGTGGTCTAGTGGGCAGCCATGAGTCTACATAAAGCCATGCTTATGGCTGCTTCACATTGTTGTACGGAAGGCAGAAACCAACACAACAATGTAAAGCAATTATCCTCCAATCAAAAATGAATTTAAAAAAACCAGAAGGATAAAATGGATATAGTCTAGTAAGAAAGTTTATAAAGAAGGAATAGGGTCCACTGCTCATAAAGAGCTGAGTGGGAAATCGGGCAAAGGGACTTGAAGGAAATATTCTGAGTCTGCAGTAGTCCTTTGAGACCCTAGACCTTCCAGTGCTCACTGTGTCCACCTCCTACTTCTTGTTTTTGGGCATTGGCAAAATTTACCCAAGGTGGGTGCAGACTTGACTGCATCAGCAGCTAGAATATCCCTCGTTGAACCATAAGAGTTATGCCTAACTGGTCTCAGGACTTTATTTGGGCTCTGATTAACTCACCCCATGACCTAATTACTAGAAAATCCAGAAAAGAAGTGTGGCTCTCTGGGAGTTTGTGTAGTGACCTACTTGAGAAGTCACACTGAAATGAACAAAACTAAGGACCTGACCATAAGTTGGAATGAAAATTAATAACACCTTTGATACCAATATTTACATAGACATGAATGAATATCCCCAAAGCAATCTACTCATATAATTTTAATGTGATTTAAATGCAGAGTCCATAGAGGGTAGATCAAAAACTATCACAGAGTATGGCAATATTTTCAAATTTCAGCCTTAAGTGAGGAATTCTATTAGTAGATGCTACTGTGATAGACATTAATTATAGGAAAAGAAATTAGTTTTCTTTGAAGTGTTTTACATATTAATCTCTGGCACAATTTGAACAATTCTAAGTGCAGATTTTTTTCTTATGCCAGTATTAAAATTATTGTGGATGTACATGTTGAATCAAGGAGGTATTTCTTTATGTCTAAGTTCCTGTTATATTACTGGGAACAAGAAATAATTTCCTCTGATAGAATATGTCTGAGATAATATGAAATTGTAGTGAGGAAAATTTATTGATAGCTATAGAGGAACCCAAAGAATATTTCTAAGTAAAAAGACTGCTAAAGGAAAAGTTACACTCTATTTTAATTCATTGTTTTAGTGTGGTAGTAATCCAACAGGAAGAACATGACATGTGTTAACCTCTACCAAGACAGTTTGAAATTTTGTAAAGGCCACATACAAAGTTCACTCGCTCAATCGTATCTGACTCTTTGCGACCCTGTGAATCGCAGCACGCCAGGCCTCCCTGTCCATCACCAACTCCCAGAGTTCATTCAGACTCACGTCCATCGAGTCAGTGATGCCATCCAGCCATCTCATCCTCTGTCGTCCCCTTCTCCTCCTGCCCTCAATCCCTCCCAGCACCAGAGTCTTTTCCAATGAGTCAACTCTTTGCATGAGGTGGCCAAAGTACTGGAGTTTCAGCTTTAGCATCATTCCTTCCAAAGAAATCCCAGGGTTGATCTCCTTCAGAATGGACTGGTTGCATCTCCTTGCAGTCCAAGGGACTCTCAAGAGTCTTTTCCAACACCACAGTTCAAAAGCATCAATTCTTCGGAGCTCAGCTTTCTTCACAGTCCAACTCTCACATCCATACATGACCACAGGAAAAACCATAGCCTTGACTAGGCAGAACTTTGTTAGCAATGTTTCTGCTTTTCAATATGCTATCTAGTTTGGTCATAACTTTTCTTCCAAGGAGTAAGCGTCTTTCAATNGACATGACTGAGTGACTGAACTGATTCTTAAACATTAGTATTTATATTGCAGTCAGTCAACTTCTGAATCATAGATCTAATGTATTCCAGCCCATAATCTACTAATACATCATCAAATTGGGTTGATCCTTCTCCAGATATTCTGTATTTATTTCAATTTAATGTTAATTTTCAATGTTTAATGTTTACTACTTTTATCACTTTCTATATTCTAGAACTACTTCTATTTTCAATGACATGTTATAGTTCTTTTCAAATTAAAAACTCCTTTGCACATTTTCCTTAGAAAAGAAAGATAGATTTTTAAAATCATTGTTAATGACAGTTTTTGAAAACACAAGTTTCAATGTAAATCCAATTTCCTAAAATAATTATTTTTATTATAAGTTCCTGATAGTCAAAAATATGAGCTCCTAAAGAGATTAGAACAAAGTCTGAAAAAAATAAGATGTTAGAAATAAAGGACTGATGTTGCAACATTTCTTCTCCAATTCATTTTTGAATTTTCAGTATGATCTCTTTAAAATATTCAGTATTACTGTGATGGGCTTCCAAGGTGGCTCAGTGGTAAAGAATCTGCCTGCCAATGCAGGAGATGTGAGTTCTATCTCTGAGTCAGGAAGATCACTTGGAGAAGGAAATGGCAACCCACTCCAGTATTCTTGCCTGGAAAATCCCATGGACAGAGGAGTCTGGTGGGCTACAGTCATGGGCTTACAAAATAGACATAGTGACTATAAACCAACCTTACTGTAATAGCCAATTTTATGTTTTAGAACAAAAATAACTTTTTGTTGTTTTAAAACTGAAGGAGGTTTACAAAACAAATACAATATTTATGTTTCATACTCTGTTTNATGGGCTTACAAAATAGACATAGTGACTATAAACCAACCTTACTGTAATAGCCAATTTTATGTTTTAGAACAAAAATAACTTTTTGTTGTTTTAAAACTGAAGGAGGTTTACAAAACAAATACAATATTTATGTTTCATACTCTGTTTAGGATTTAAGATTTTCTATACTGAGCTATTAAGAAAATAAAGGATAGACTTGCTAAATCAGACTCATAAATCAATATCAAATGTTACTAATAATTCAAGAACACAAGAAATCAAGAGGCCCAGCAAAGTAGAAAGATGCCAGGTGTTCTCAGGTGGTGTGTGATCTCTCAGGTCTTTTCCACATCAGATGTGCTTTCTAGCAAACATTAATAGAAGTTTTCTAAGATAAATGAGTTTACTTCATGCAACAAGGAGAATTTGAGGGTGTGACACATCTGCATTGTATATTCAAGCAGTTTCTTATGATAAGTAGCATTTTCCAGGATTTCATAGTTTCTAGTTTTGTTTTTATCAAAAAAATTGTGAGCTAGGACAATCATATCAAAAGCACTCCATAGTTAAAGATGATATTTTAACAAATATCATTAGTCTTCATATTAGTCTATATCATCAGGTTTACAAAGCATTTAAACCTAACCATCTACCTTCTTTTATTCTTAGTGTGTACTTTATAATGGAAAGAAATGGATCTTAGGCTAATTAACTCTTGCCTTCCTTCTTAAAAAAAATTAACTTGACAAGAGAACAAAAGAAGAAAAAGACCTACAAAACAAATCCAAAGCAATTAACAAAATGGCAATAAGAACATACATATTTATAATTACCTTAAATGTAAATGGATCAAATATGCCAACCAAAAGATATAGACTGGCTGAATGAATACAAAAATAAGACCCATATATATGCTGTCTACAAGAGACCTAATTCATATCTACAGACACATATAGGTTGAAAGTGAGGGGATAAAAAATGGTATTCTATGCAAATAGAAATCAAAAGAAAACTGGAGTAGCTGATCTCTATTAGATAAAAGAATTTAAAATAAAGATTGTTATAAGAGACAAAGAAGATCATGACCTAAAGATCAAAGGATCAGTCCTAGGAGAATATATAAAAGTCATAAATATACATCACCCAACATAGGTGCACATCGATATATAAGGTGAATACTAACAACCATATAAAGGAAAACTGTCAGTAACACAAAAATAATGGGAACTTTAACACCTTAGTTACATCAATGAACTGATCATCCAGACAGAAAATCAATAAACACCAGCCTTAAATTACATGTGAGACCAATGGACTNTACTAACAACCATATAAAGGAAAACTGTCAGTAACACAAAAATAATGGGAACTTTAACACCTTAGTTACATCAATGAACTGATCATCCAGACAGAAAATCAATAAACACCAGCCTTAAATTACATGTGAGACCAATGGACTTACTTGATACTTATAGAACATTTTATCTAAATGCAGCAGAATATATTTTTTCTCAAGTTCACACATAACATTCTTGAGGATAGATCATATCTTGTGCCAGAAAGGAAGCCTCAATTAATTTAAGAAAATTGAAACAATATCAAGCATCTTTTCCAACTACAATGCTTTGAGATTAGAAAAATATTACAGGAAAAAAATTTTAAAAGCACAAAGATGTGGAAGCTAAACAATATGTTACTATACAATCAGTGGATCACTGATGAAGCCAAAGAGAAGGAAAAAAACAAAAACAAAAACAAAAACTAGTGATGAATGATAACTAAAACATAATGGTCCAAAATGTATAGGGCACAGAAAAAGCAGTGCTCAAAGGGACATTTATAACAATAAAATCTTACCTCAAGAAATAAGAAAAATTTCAAATAACAAACCTATTGTTACACTTAAAGCAACTAGAGAAACAAACATAACCCAAAATTAGTAGAAGGAAAAAAATCATGAGTATCAGAGTATAAATAAATAAAATGGAATTTTAGATCAATGAAATGGAATTTTAGATCTATGAAACTAAAATCAGGTTCTTTGAAAAGATAAGCAAAATTGATAAACCTTTAGCTAGACTTATCAGGAAAAAAAGAGGGAGAGAATCCAAGTAAATAAAATTACAAATGAAAAGGGAATAGTTACAAGTGACACCACAGAAATACAAAGGATCATAAGAGACTACTATAAGTAAGTCTATGCCAATAAAATGAAAAATCTAGAAGAAATGGGCAAATTCCGAGAAATACACAGTCTCCCAAGATTAAACCGGGGAGAAATAGAAAATATGAACAGTCCAATTACAAGTAATTAAATTGAATCTGTGATTAAAAACTCCAAATAACCAAAAGTTCAGGACCGGATGGTTTCATAGGTAAATTCTATGCAACATTTAAAGAAGATTTTACACCTGTTCTTCACTAACTGAAAAACCACCATCACCTTAATACCAAAATAAGACAAAAATAAAACAGAAAAGAAAAAGAAAATTAAAGGCTGATATCACTGATAAATTTAGATACAAAAATACTAGCAAACTGAATCCAACAATACAGTAAAAGAATCATATACCATAATCAAGTGGGATTTACCTCAGAGATGTAAGGATTTTTCAATACCCACAACTCAATCAGTGTGATACAACATTAACAATTTCAAGAATTAAAAAACATGATTACCTCAGTAAGTGCAGAAAAAGTTTTTGATGAAATTCAGCATCCATTTATGATAACAATTCTCCAGAAAGTGGACATAGAGGCAATATACCTCAACATAATAAAAATCATACATGACAAACCCACAGTTAACATCATTCTTGAAAGTGAAAAGCTGAAAGCATTTCTTCTAACATCAGAAACAAGATAAAGATGTTCACTCTCATCACTTTTATTCATCACAGTTTGGGAAGTCTAACCATGGCAATCATAGAAGAAAAAGAATCCAAACTGGAAGAGAATAAGTAAAACTACTACAGTTTGCAGATAACATGTTATACATAGAAAACCCTAAGACACTATCAGAAAATGATTAGAGTTCATTGATGAATTTAGCAAACTAGCTGAATACAAAATTAATATACATAATTTAGTTATAGTACTTTATACTAACAATGAAATATCATAAATTGAAATTAAGGAAATAAATCCATTTACCATCTCATCAAAAAAGTAGTAATAGATACTGTAATTGGACTGGATTGCTCAAGTAGCTTTTCCAAACTCTTTTTTATCATATATATACACACACATATATATATATATATCATACATATATATATGATACACTCATCTCACATGCTAGCAAAGTAATGCTCACAATTCTCCAAGGCAGGTTTCAACAGGACATGAACTGTGAACTTCCAGATATTCAAGCTGCATTTAGAAAAAGCAGAGGAACCAGAGATCAAATAGCCAACATCTGCTGGATCATTGAAAAAGCAAGAGCATTTCAGAAAGACAGCTACTCCTTTATTGACTATGCCAAAGACTTTGACTGTGTAGAGCACAATAAACTGGGAAATTCTTCAAGAAATGGGAATAACAGAATACCTGACTTGCCTCCTAAGAAATCTGTATGCAGGTCAAGAAACAGGTCAAGAAGCAGGTCAGGAAATGGAAATGGAACAGACTGGTTCCAAATTAGGAAAGGAGTATATCAAGGGTGTCTATCGTCACCCTGCTTATTTCACTTATGCAGAGTAAATCATACAAAATGCTGGGCTGGATGAAGCACAAGCAGGAACGAAGATTCCNGTCAGGAAATGGACATGGAACAGACTGGTTCCAAATTAGGAAAGGAGTATATCAAGGGTGTCTATCGTCACCCTGCTTATTTCACTTATGCAGAGTAAATCATACAAAATGCTGGGCTGGATGAAGCACAAGCAGGAACGAAGATTCCTGGGAGAAATATCAATAACCTCAGATATGCAGATGACACCACCCATATGGCAGAAAGTGAAGAAGAACTAACTAAATAGCCTCTTGATGAAAGTGAAAGAAGAGAGTGAAAAAGCTGGCTTAAAACTCAACATTCAGAAAACTAATATTATGGCATCAGGTCCAATCACTTCATGGCAAATAGATCGGGAAATAATGGAAACAGTGACAGACATCATTATTTTGGGCTCCAAAATCCGTGGAGATGGTGACTGCAGCCATGAAATTAAAAGACACTTGCTCCTTCAGAGAAAAACTATGATTAACCTAGAGCATATTAAAAAGCACAGACATTACTTTGCCAACAAAGGTCTGTCTAGTCAAAGCTATGGTTTTTCCAGTAGTCATGTATGGATGTGAGATGTGGACTATAAAGAAAGCTGAGCACTGAAGAATTGCTGCTTTTGAACTGTGGTGTTGGAGAAAAGTCTTGAGTCCCTTGGACAGCAAGGAGATCCAACTAGTCCATGCTAAAGGAAATCAGTCCTGAATATTCATTGGAAGGACCGATGCTGAAGCTGAAACTTCAATACTTTGGCCACCTGATGCGAAGAACTGACATTTGAAAAGACCCTGATGATGGGAAAAGTTGAAGGCAGGAGGAGAAGGGGATGACAGAGTATGAGATGTTTGGATGGCATCACCGACTCAATGGACATGAGTTTGAATAGGCTCCCGGAGTTGGTGATAGACAGGGAAGCCTGTCATGCTGCAGTCCATGGGGTCACAAAGAGTTGGACAGACTGAGTGACTGAACTGGACTGATACAATATATAAAAACAAGCGATACATCTTAGTTTCTAAATTTCCTTGCTTCCCTGGTGGCTCAGAGGTTAAAGCGTCTGCCTCCAATACAGGAGACCTGGGTTCGATCCCTGGGTCGGGAAGATACCCTGGAGAAGGAAATGGTAACCCACTCCAGTATTCTTGCCTGGAGAATCCCATGGATGGAGGAGCCTGATAGTCCACGGGGTCGCAAAGAGTCGGACACGACTGAGCGACTTCACTCACCTGGAATTCACATGCAATTTAGATCCCTACTATCAAAACTCTATATACAATATGTTAATTTTGATCTACATTGTGTGCTAAGAGAAGCAGGACACATTGTATCCATTTCTTTGGTTGTTTACCTTTTATACCGAACTGCCACAATATAAAAATCAGCTATTATGCAGCAGTTTTGCAGTAGTCTTCTGACCCAGCACTCATCATCCTAATTTGGTAATTTCCTAAATTCCATGGTCCCAGAGAGCTTAGGTGATGCATTGCTTTTTTGGAGCTTCCAGTTTTTAGCAGAGTCTTTAGCAAACTTGGCAGCCTAGTTCTAATAGAAGGTGTATAAAATCATTCCCAGAAAATGTCTTTGGTTTTCCAGATTAATGTTCTTTAATAACTGCTGTGTTGTTCAAATATATCTCTATATCTTATGGAGGAAAATGGAGTGCTTACCATCTCTCTGAATTGTTTTAAGTTGACATTCCTGTTTCTTTAAACACACTGTCAGAACTATGAACCATATCTCTGTAACACTTAGTCTCTCTTTAAATCAGTAAAAGCATTATCTGAATGTTCAATATTTAATTTCAAGTGTATTTTCCTATGGAAATTGCTCCATTCATTGAGATAATGTGATACCAAATTATAAGCTCTGTGCAGCTGTCAGTCTTTGCCAGGCATTCAGAAATATAAATGAAAACTGACATGTCATCTATCTGACAACACTGTCACCAGTAATAATATCACTGGGCTTTGTACATGATCGCTTTTGAGAATATGTGAATCAAAATGGAAATTGAAAGTAACTTTCACGTATGAGAATAAAAGTGTACAACTAATACTGATATCAGTGATATTTTAGTTTGAAATCAGGGAGGAAAACCCGAAGTACTATATGTGAAAACGAATGATGTACTAGAAGAGGAAGAATCTTTTTTTAAGTGAATGAAGCTCATGATAGTTATAATATGAACATTGCACTTCTGAAAAGAAACTTTTAACTTATATTTGTTTAATGACATCATATACATAATAGTTACAGATACATTATTTTACTTGATAATTCACAACTTTCATCAATTTCCATTTTACAAATTTGGAAATTAAATCTCAGAAGATTAAATAACTTCTTCAGATTATCCTGGCCAGCAAGTGTTAACCTTACAGTTAGAATATAGAAAATAGGTCTGTTAGTCTAAAGTTTTTATTTTGTATTTCATTGCCTCTCCTTATTTATTTTCTTTTTTCGTAAGTCTTTCATATAGGTTTAGAATCATAGCTTAATATTTATTTTAACATTTAATAAGAAAACTATATAGTAAACAAAGAGGATAAGTTTCAATATCATAGTTTTTCATAGAAACATGCAATTTTCTGTTACTATGTATAAATACCACTTATATTTAATATATTATTATTTCTTGAAGTCCAAATTCATATATTTACAAGAAATAGTTTTTACTATAAGATCAACAACCTCTGTCATAAAGGTCAAGAACATAGCAGTCACATTATATATAATAAATTTGTCAAATAAAAAAATACACCCAAGATGAAAATATCAGCTAATCAGTCCTTTATATTAATACACAAAAGAAAAACATATATGATAAAAAAGTAAATGTATTACATAAAAATTAAATTCAATATGAAATAAAAGTATTTTCTATGTAATACTCTATTTCTGGAATCAGCTGTTTTGATATTTTGTTAAGGATTTTTAAATGTTGTAAATGGAATTTTTAAATGTTGTAAATGGAATCTACTTGTTGATTTAACACATTTCAGATCAACTAACCTTCAGGGTCAATTCAGAGTCAGGTTTATACTCAAAATTTTCCTTAAGTAGCTGTAACTATTTGAATGGACAAAGTTAAATGTCAAAAGTTTTTGCACAAGCTAAGCTGACAAATCAAGTAACACACCCATATAAAACAGTTACAAAACTTTCACTAGGTGTAATCTCTTTAAGCCATCTAGTGAATTTAAAAAGACATTTTCAGAATTACAAGANAAGTTACCAAGTTTAACATCCAACACAGTGTGTTCTATTAGGGTAAATACTTTCAAGAAAGCATAATTTATTTTATACCTAGGAATTTGTACATTTTGACGCCCTTCACTCAACTATAGCCATCATGATGACTATAGCTAATAACATTATTACGTATTTGAAATTTGCTGAGAGAGTAGACCTTAAAAGTCCCCATCATATGAAAATTTTTTTGTATGTAGTTTGGTGATTAATGTTAACTACATTTATCATGGAGCTCATTCTGTAATATACTCAAATATCAAATCATTATGTCATATACCTGAAGTCAGTGTATTACATGCCAATTATACCTCAGTAACAAAAGAATGATGCATTCCTTGAAATATAACAGAGATTAGTGCTGCCATCAAATACTTGAAAGCTAAAAAATATATGAATTCTCATAATATATGTTTATCTCTGCCTAGCAAAGCAAAAGCCAGATTGTGGAGGAAAAACTCTAAATAGTACAAATTTAGTCAGGTTCTGGTGTTGATCCTTGTCTGATTATAATTGTATTGGATTTGTTAACAATCGCAAAAAATAATAATAATAATAATCTCATTTCCTGTATCTGCAATGAAGTTATTGACCCAGCAAGTGTTTCATTACCATACCTAACAGCAAAGATATTAAGAATGAATGTGTTTTTCCCTAGTTTGGAATTAGAAAGGATTTACTAGACTCTATAGTGCATTCTAACATGAAGCTTTTATTTAAGGATAATCAATACAGAGTAAGAAAAGAAAGAAAATCCAAACAAGCATCAGGAATCTCAGGAGAATCTCTACCTTTGTGCACTCTTCTGACTTTTTCTTCAACCCTCCAAGACATTTGCCAGGAATATTGACTCTGAAAGAGTTCCAGGGAGTTCTCAGTGGGAGACCCTTGGTCAATAGTCCCCTTGGTCAATAATCAAGCCGCATTTGTCAAACTAATTAGGTGAGTTGCAAGCCATTAGTTTGTATAGGCTATTCATTTATTCACTCTTTCATTCATTGTTTAGTCAACTCAGCCTAAACCTTACCATATGAAGATGGCAAAACTCAGGATTCAGTTTCAATCTCCTTTCTCTGACTCTTCTATATAATATTTTCTTTCCTAACATTGGTATATTTGGTTTGGTAACATATTGTTCAGTCATATCTGCCCATATTTGATATTGTCCCACAAATTATTAGATTATTTCATTAGTACCTAAATGATCATGTTAATGATGATTCTCAACAAAAGCCTAATTTTTTTTCCTGAAAAAAATTTATTTTTTTCCCTGACTTCCAGGTTCTTATATGTTATTGTTTTTACTGCTTCTCCCAATAAGTATTGAGCAATCTTTTGAAGTTTAGCATTTCCACAATGATACTAATCATATCCACTGAAATTGTCCATCCTTCTATTTTCCTATTTCAGGGGATAGCACGAGAACATGCTTAGAGGCTCACATCATAAACTGACTCTTATCATCAACTCCTTATTCTTCCTTTTTTTTTTTTTTTAACAGCCCCATCCTATCTACTTCCTTCACTTCTCGAATTTCCTTTTTTATTGGGTTCATTGAATACTTGGTTAACTTAATGAGACAAAGTGTAACACAGTTTCTAATAATGTGGGAGATTTTCATCTTGGGATGTAAAAAAGGACAGATGGGAAAAAGGCACTAGTGTGCCTACAGCCTGTTTCAAAGTTGTTGCTGTTGTTTAGTAACTAAATTGTGTCTCTTTTGCAACCCCATAGACTGTAACCTTCCAGACTACTCTGTCCATGGGATTTTCCAGGGATTTTCTAGAGTGGGTTGTCATTTAGCTCTTCAGGGAATCTTCCAGGGATTGAACCTACATCTCCTACATTAGCAGCGGATTCTTTATCACTGTACCAGCAGGGAAACTCCCCAAAGTTG
Source organism: Neotragus pygmaeus (assembly GCA_006410875.1). Lineage (NCBI taxonomy): Eukaryota > Metazoa > Chordata > Mammalia > Artiodactyla > Bovidae > Neotragus > Neotragus pygmaeus. The sequence continues at coordinate 88,925 of SJYV01056017.1, forward strand.
GAGATTATTATTATAAAGATCCTTTGTAAGACGACTCTTCTCAGTGTCCCAATTTGTTTCACCCTTTGCCTTATTCTTACTCAGATTTTATGTTTTATTCATGATTAAACCTTTTTCAGAAAAATTCTTCTGATGCTTCCCAAGTAGTGTTAGAAATTCTTCTAGTTACATAAATAACACTACTCCACTTATTTCCATTAAATCATGCATTATACCGTATTATATCAATGATGTTACTGAAGTATAAATCGCATAAAGTTAGAGTCCATATTTGTATTTTTAAATACTTGGGTCATATTAAAGTCTCAATAATTTTTGAATGAATCACTGAATAATTAAATATTTGGTGTTGCTTTTAGAGTGTGTACATTTGGATTTCAGAAACTAAAAAGTATTGTCTCTGTAGATACATTTTAGGAAAAGCACACTTTATAAAGTAATAACACTGCTTATGTAAAGAAACTGTCAGATAAACAAATACATCATTAATTAAAAGGTATTAATGTAAAGAACTCTCTCACATACTACATTTTGGAACTTTCTGAACCATGAATAATTTTAAAAATGAAATGTTTCTGGTTCCATAGTGAATATTATGGTATATTCAGAAATGGTATGGTCTTTGGAACATTTTTTCCAGGCACTGATGCAGTAGCTTTTTCCACTTTAAACACCACAGTAGTTACTAAAACAGAAAGATTCCCAGGAGAAAATATCTTACTGTCAGCAACATTTAGCTTTTGTCCTAATCCTTGCTAAACCAGTTATTCTAATTAACATTTCAAACAAACATCCCAAAAGAGAGGCTCAAAGTACAATCTACTTTTCTTCAAAGGGGAAACCCTACAAAATCTCCCAAGAATAAATCCTTTATTTTTCTGCATATCCCTTTTAAACACTCCACTGATACTTTTATGAGTCAGAGACCTGAATCTGCAGCTTCATATATTATATATGCAGTGAGTTGCATGTTTTAGAACAGCTGTATCTAAACTAACTAGCAGGTCCAATTGAATTTCACCAAGAAAATGGTTTCAGAAAATCAAATTTGGCTGAATATTAAAATGTAACTGATCTTCATAATTGCACATAACCTATTTGATAATGTTATACTTTCAGATTATAGATTCTTAGTTTTGTTTGTTTGTTTGTTTGTTTGTTTTCAAAACTGGTATTGAAGGAGGAAACAGACAGAACAGGTTCCATCTTGAAAGCCGGACTCCATCTTGGGCTGGACTGTGGATTTTGAGCTATGTGCCCTGTATCTATGGAAACAATGCACAAACTGGAAAACGAGTCCCCCTGGATGAAGGAGCCTCAGGACTTGTACCTAGACTCTCCTTTGCCTGAAGAATATANTGAAAACCGGACTCCATCTTGGGCTGGACTGTGGACTTTGAGCTATGTGCCCTGTATCTATGGAAACAATGCACAAACTGGAAAACGAGTCCCCCTGGATGAAGGAGCCTCAGGACTTGTACCTAGACTCTCCTTTGCCTGAATAATATGCTAATTATCTCTGTAACAGAACAAAGTCATAAATCCCATTATGCTTATCAGAATATGACCACAAGCCTGTTGATAAGTCTCCACTGTTTAACTGTCTAGGCTTATGACACGTGAATCATGAGTTAACTTTGAGCATATCTCTTTTTTACCTTGTCCAGACTGCTGTTCCTGCTGCTGCTGCTGCTGCTGCTGCTGCTAAGTTGCTTCAGTTGTGTCCGACTCTTCGCAACTCCATGGACTGCAACCTACCAGTCTCCTCTGCCCGTGGGATTTTCCAGGCAAGAATACTGGAGTGGGTTGCCATTGTCTTCTCCGTTGTCCAGACTAGTTTCAAAGAATTTGGGGAGGTGAGTTTGAGCACATACATTTAGGGTATATAAAGTTTTCACAAAAACTGGTTGGGGTCCTTCGCTAAGAGGAGACTCTGCCTTGGCCTCACCGGTGTAATAAACTGCACTCCACTATCTGCATTGTCCTTCTGAGTGAGTTTGTTTCCCAGAACAGGTGGCTACAACAGTATTACCATAATATCAATGCCAAATTAAGAACTACAAAGGCAGATTCTGTAAAGTTTATAAAAGACTGTTGAGCCACCTCTTACTTGCATATTGTAATGATAAATCAGTTAAATACGTTTGATGAATTTTTAACTCTTCTGAACAATACAAACGATATAGAGAAGGAAGCTCACAATGTTGAATTTCAAGGGATAATCTTCATCCATCCCACCTACTAACATTCTCAGTTTGAATTAAAAATGAATTTTTCCTGGCACCCTATTAAGAATGTATTTATGGTCAAAGTCAAAGGTTGTGATTGCTTTTTAAAAAATCTTCTACATAAGACTCTATGATTATTACAGAATGCCTTTCCATGCTTTGACGTAGTTCAGGTAATTTTCATTAAAAATTATAAAATATCTTTTCTGTTAATATATTTTGTAAAAAAAAGAAAGTTCATAACCATAGACTGTTAACCCAAAACCCGCAAAATTGCAGTAAGTGAGTAAAAGTAACCAAAAACCCCAAATTGCAGTAAGTGAGAAAAAGAGAAAGAGAGACTAAAGAGATTAACACTGACATGCTTACATAACTTATTAGATATAGTGAATATAAATTAACCTGAGAGTCATCTATAAAACAAGACTTAGTGGGCATAACCAAGACATTCAATCACCTAAAGGTGTAAAATGGACTTCCCACGTGACTCTAGTGGTAAAGAAACTGCCTACCCATGCAGATGTAAGAGATGCAGGCTCGATCCCTGGGTCAGGAATATTCCCTGGAGAAAGGCATGGCAAACTCATTCTAGTATTCTTGCCTGGAGAGTCACTTGGACAGAAGAGCCTGGTGGGCTACAGTCCATTGGGTCACAAGAGTCAGACACAACTCAAGTGACAAAACACTAAGGTGTAAAATAGATGTTATTATATCAAATCTTCGCTTCAAATATGGTGAATCTATTAACACATTTAATAACAGAATAAAGTTTACCTTTGCCTATTACTCAAACAGCTAATGTGTCAGTCAAAGGCAAACCAGGACTTGGATGAATCATAAATAAACATGCTATTATTGACATCACAGTGGAGTGAATATGGACTCTTAGATCTGTTAGGTAGTTAGAATAGGAAACAGGAGTCCAGAATGGAGGTGGCTAAAAGATAAGGAAGAGAAAAGCCTGAGAAAATACAACAAAAGAAGGTCTGAGGACTGGAGTGAGGACCTCGGGTAGAACAAACAGCACTCCTGGCTAGCCCAATTTACACAGGGCAGGCCCAGGGGAGGAAAAACATTTAAAGAGGCGCCAAAGGGTTGGGGTCTCTTTCTCTCCTGCGCATTGGGGCACTCTTCTCTTCAAGTCTTTGGGTAGACATGTCCTCATGCCTTGAGGATGGATTTTCCTGCCACTATCTAAATAAAATAGAGCTGAAACATGGAGCTGTAACACTGATTTGTCTAAGAGATGTAACACGGTCTGTTTGAGACCTGAGAGTTATAACACGGTCTGTCCACGACTCGACAGCTGTGACACACTGAGGGCTTTATTGTCCCTCACTGCAAATCTTTGTTGTCACGAGACAGAATCAAAGAGCATACACTCGCCTGACAGATCTATATGATCTGACATTATTTACTATTGAAATCTGTCGTTCTGAGCCTTAGCATATATAAGAATAATTGGAGTACTTCTTAAAACACAGGTTCCAAGAACCTAACCAGAGTTTATCAGTTCAGTTGCTCAGTCATGTTCAAGCTCTTCGCGACTCCATGGACTGCAACATGCCAGGCTTGCCTGTCCATTATCAACTTCCAGAGCTTATGAAAGCTCATGTCCTTCCAGTCACTGATGCCATCTAACTCTCTCATCCTATCTCTTCCCCTTCTCCTTGCTTCAATCTTTCCCAGCATCAGGGTCATTTCAAATGAGTCAATTCTTCGCATGAGGTGGCCAAACTGTTGGAGTTTCAGCTTCAGCATCAGTTCCTTCCAAAGAATATTCAGGACTGATTTCCTTTAGCAGGGACTGGTTGATCTCCCTGCAGTCCAAGGCACTCTCAAGACTCCTATCCAACACCACAGTTCAAAAGCATTAATTATTCAGCATTCAGCTTTCTTTATACTCCAACTCTCATATCCATGCATCACTACCGGAAAAACTATAACTTTGACTAGACGGACCTTTGTTAGCAAAGTAATGTCTCTGCTTCTTAATATGCTGTCTAGGTTGGTAGTAACTTTTCTTCCAAGGAACAAGTGTCTTTTAATTTCATGGCTGCAATCACCATCTGCAGTGATTTAGGAGCCCCCCAAAATAAAGTCTATCACTGTTTCCACTGTTTTCCCATCTATTTGCCAGGAAGTGATGGGACTGGATGCCATGATCTTAGTTTTCTGAATGTTGAGTTTTAAGTCAACTTTTTCACTCTCCTCTTTCACTTTTATCAAGAGACACTTGAGTTCTTCTTTGCTTTCTGCCATAAAGGTGGTGTCATCTGCATATCTGACGTTATTAATATTTCTCCTGGCAATCTTGATTCCAGCTTGTGCTTCATCGAGCCCAACATTTCATATAATGTATCTGCATATAAGTTAAATAATCAAGGTGACAATATATAGCCTTTATGTACTCCTTTCCTGATTTGGAACCAGTCTGTTTTTCCATGTCCAGTTCTAACTGTTGCTTCTTGACCTGCAGACAGATTTTGCAGGAGGCAGGTCAGGTGATCAGTTATTCCCATCTCTTTAAGAATTTTCCACAGTTTGCTGTGATCCATACAGTCAAAGGCTTTGGCATAGTCAATCAAGCAAAAGTAGATGTTTTTTCTGGAACTCTCTTGCTTTCTTGATGATCCAGCAGATGTTGGCAATTTAATCTCTTGTTCCTCTGCCTTTTCTAAATGCAGCTTGAACATCTGGAAGTTCATGGTTCATGTACTGTTGAAGCCTGGCTTGGAGTATTTTGAGCATTACTTTGCTAGCCACTAGCAATACTGCTGCTAAGTTGCTTCATTCATATCCGACCCTGTGCGACCCCATAGATGGCAGCCCACCAGGCTCCCCCGTCCCTGGGATTCTCCAGGCAAGAACACTGGAGTGGGTTGCCACTTTCTTCTCCAATGCATGAAAGTGAAAAGTGAAAGTGAAATCGGTCAGTCGTGTCCAACTCTTCGTGACCCCATGGACTGCAGCCTACCAGGCTCCTCCATCTATGGGATTTTCCAGGCAAGAGTACTGGAGTGGGGTGCCATTGCTTTCTCCATATTAAACCTGAGATATTATTAAAACTAATCTTATTTCACATTTTACGGTCATGGCCATTGCAACAGTATAATAACTCATATTTGTCAATGTTTTCCTTAATCCAGAGAAAAAGGCAATACACTCACTAAAAGTTACAGCAAAAATACAACCTAAGAAAAGTATCATTTTCTGTTATGTTTTTAAGGGTGAAATATAGTCACTAGGTGGTAGAATTATTTTATAAGTTTTTATAAGCATTTGGTTTTCAATCTTTTATACCATTAGATTTTGCAAGGTTGGTGCAAGATATCACAAATATAAAGGTAAAGAAAGTGTTAAAATGGAAATGGAATTAAACAAACAATTGTCTTCATATTAGAATTGTTTCCTTCAAAGATATTTTAAATTGCAATAACTAATGTAATGAATTTTTGCTATTTGGAAAGAAATGCTATTTTTAAAATATATGTATCTCACCTTAAGGAATACACTATACATGTCAGTGACATTTGCTATTTGCGCACATATACACTCTGATACATACACACACTAACATTAAATCTAAGGTAATTTTATGTTTTATGAAACACTCCATCTCTTAGGTCTTTGAAGATAAGAAAATGACTCTTACATATGTGTGTGTATGTGCTCAGTCACTCAGTCCCATCTAACTCTTTGTGACTCCACAGAAATTAGACCACCAGGCTCCTGTGTCCATGGGATTTTCCCAGCAAGAATAGTTGTGTGGGTTGCCATTTACTCCTCCAGGGGATCTCCCCCACCCAGAGACTGAATCTGCATCTCCTGCATTGCATATCTATAATAAATATATATAGATATATAATATATCCATATGTATATAATATACCTATATATCCATAATATATATGGATATATCTTTAGATTTATTACAAAGAGTCTCTATCTATTTATTAAGAAAACCTCTATTCTTTTTAAACAAATGATTCTTTTAAAGCATATTTATTAAAAAAATGACACAAATTATTTTAGTTAGCTAGACGAAATTGCATTTTAGTTATCAGACAATACACATTTTAGACAGTATGAAAATACTTCAATCAAATTAAGAGACTACTGTTTACTGTCATCCCCCAACTTTCTTCCCAAATCAAAGATAATGATATCATTCCCAACATAATCCAAAAGTTCTGTTGTCTCTAGATTTTCAGTTATTAACTGAACCATTAAATTGTAGTGTTGTAGGTGTACATTGGTGACGTTATTGGTAAAGAACCTGCCTGCCAGTGCAGCAGACCCAGGTTCCATCCCTAGGTTGTGAAGATCCCCTGGAGGTGGGCATGGCAATCCACTCCAGTATTCTTGCCTGGAGAATTTCATGGCAGAGGAGCTTGGCGGGCTATAGTCCATGGGGTCATACAGAATTCGACAAAACTAAAGTGACTTAACATACACAGGTATACATTGTTTGAAAAGTATGATGGTTGTATAGATTTGGTTTTAGTAAGGTCTTTCTGAAAATGTTAAGAATTAAATTTCCATATATGTGTGTTAGTATACTGTATTGGTGTTTTTCTTTCTGGCTTACTTCACTTGATATAATCGGCTCCA
>SJYV01056029.1:0-12349 GCA_006410875.1 Neotragus pygmaeus
TTCTGCCATAAGGGTGGTTTCATCTCCATATCTGAGGTTATTGATATTTCTCCCAGCAATCTTGATTCCTGATTGTGCTTCTTCCATCCCAGAGTTTCTCATGATGTACTCTGCATATAAGTTTAATAAGCAGGCTGATAATATGCAACAAAGAAGTGTTAAATTGCCAAGGGTTTCAGAAATATGAGAAAGAGGCTATGATATGTTTAAAATGTTTAAACATATGAGGAACAACAATATTGAATAATAAAATGTATGACAGGAACACAGTTTCTAGGATAAAATGCTTAAATATCTTTGTGTTATTCAGATAAAATACGGATATATTTATTAAATTTAGAATTTTACAGTCAAGGTGGCAGTGTAGGAGATCCAAGCTTCTGTCTTCCCCCAGAAAACAAAAATTAGGCAGTTGTCCTCAAACGAAAATAACTCTTGGAAAGCTCAGGAACTTCAGAAACACCACAGAGCAAAAATCTTAGTAGCCACAGAAAAATGATAGGAAGAAAATTTTCATTTTGTATTCATCATCCCTGCTCAGTGCCCAAGGGGAGCTCCCAACCTGAGAGAGTTCTCTTGGTCCAGTAAAGAAGAGCAGGGTGAGTGATCAGTTTCCCCAGTCTTTTAGGGAACTGAACAAAGTGCCCACTGTGTATTTGCCACATACAGAGACCAGAGATGCTGAGACATCTAGGAATAATGAAGGAGGGGAGGGGTTACCAATAACAGTCACGTGCAAAAATGACCTGGGTTCCAGGAGCCTGCTTGTTAGAGGATCACAGTAGGCTTCATGACTAAGGATCTCAACAGCCCTTAAAGATTTTGCAGACCAGCACAATTTTTGTCACTAGACCTCATAAAGCTAGTCTACAGCAGACCCAAGCAGATTTCTCTGCTGAAGAAACCAATTAAAACAATCATCACAGAGTCCCCGTATATTTCATGGCTGAAATTTTTGTCCTGCATATTTTCACATTCACAGATGCCAGTTGCTTGATTCCCTTGCTGCTTTATTCCTTCCTCTTTTGCCAGACCCACAATCTCTACTAGCATTCAGACCCAGCCTCTGCAGTTACATGCATGAAGGATGCCAGCCTGGATCCCTGTAGCCAACTCCCACTGCTGTTTGCACACCCATTATTAGCTCCTATAGCCATATAAGTGCCCACCAAAAGCCAAGGTCCCAATACCTGCTGTGGGCCCAGATCTGGCCCTGACCTTTCTCACTGGCCTGCACTACAGCTGGTTACATACAGCTTGTCCTAGTAGCCAACAACCTTGCACAATCCTTGCCCTGATTCCCATCACCAGCTGCCACCCCATCACGCATGCACTTGCAGTTAGCCCATGCTGTCACATGACTACATGCAAACAACCTGGGCTTCCAAAACTGCTAGTGTTCTTGCAGCTAGCCCTGGATCCTGCTTCCAGTCTCAGCTCTCACCACTGTATGTGCTTATGCAGCCAGCCAGGATATACACACCATTGGTTCTAGTCACCACTGTCACCTTCCCTTGACCCTTGCTACTGGATCTGAAGACGCTGTGATAACCCCAGCAGCCTTAGTGGCCACTGTGCAATCACCCCCACAGCTGTTACTAAGGACCATCCAATTTTCAATGTCATAGATCCCAGCTGCCTGAGCTGATGAGGGAAACATGACAGCACAAAAGGAACACAGTAAATATCCAGTAATTGACCACAAGAAAAAGATGATCCATGAATTGCCTGACAAAGAATTCAAAACAATTGTCTAAGGGTTCTCAACCACAGGAGGAGACAGATAAGCAATTTAAAGAATTCAGGAAAGCGATACCAAGAAATGAGTTCAAAAAAAAAGGAAAAATAGAAAATATAAAAAGAACTAAATAGGAACCTTGGAGCTCAAAAAATATCATGACTCACTGGATTCAATAGAAAGTTTCAACAGCAGGCTCAACCAACAAGAGGAAGAATCAGTGAGCTTGAAGACACACTACTTGTAAATATCCAATTGGAGTAACATTTTAAAAAACGGAGGAAAGAAAGAAAATGAAGAAAACCTATAAGACTTATGAGATATGGTAAGATAAAAAATCTATGAATTATGGGATTTCTGGGAGAAGAGAAGAAAATAGGAACTGAAAACTTACTTAAAAAATAATGATTGAAAATTTTCCAGATCAAGTACAAGATTGGGACATTCAAGACCATTCAAGATCACAGGTCACTAAATTCAACTCGAAGGTTTCCTATCCTTTTTCATATTTATTGTATTTTCTCCCTTCTTTTTTGATATCTTGAAACATCTGTACTATCATTGCTCTCAGTTCTTTTTCAGACAGGTTGCCTATTTCTTTTCATTAATTCTGTCTTAGAAGTTTTTATCTTGCTCCTCCATCTGTAACATATAATTTGTCCCTTCGTTTTTCTGGATGGGTAGGATTGCATTCCTGTCTTAATAGTTGTTTGGCCTGAGGTTTCTAGCAGTGGGATTTACTGGCAGTTGGGTAGAGCTGAGTCTTTGTGTTGAGATGTGAACCTTTGGGATACCTAACTCAGATTACTATTCCCTGGGTCCTGACATACCTTGTCACTCCAGCAGTTTGGACTCAGTGCTACCACCTCAGGGGCTCAGGCATGATTTCTGCAATGTAAACTGGGATCCCACAAGTTGTAGAGTGTGGAAAAGCAAAAAAAAAAAAGAGAGAGAGAGAGAAAAGAAAGGAGCGTCAACATATGTACACTATTATGTATAAGATGGATAGTTGTTGAGAAGTTGCTGTGTAGCACAGGGAGTCCAATGTGGCACTCTGTGATGACCTGAAGCAATGAGATGGGGGGAGGGAAGGGAGAATTTGGAAGGAGGGATTTATGTATACTTATGATGAACATGTAGGTATACCTATGTATACTTTGTGTTGCTGTATGGCAGAAACCAACAAAACATTGTAAAAGATATTTTAGAAAAAATAAAAATAGAAGACTTGAATAGGCATTTCTCTAAAGATAAATTAATACATGAAAATATGCTTGACATTAGAGAAATCAATCAATCTGGGAAATGCAAATCAAAAGCACAATGTGATATCACTTCATACCTGTTAGAATGGCTATTATCAATAAGACAAATGATAATTGTGTGAAAAGTAAAACTGTAGAAGATGCAGAGAAAAAGGAAACCTCAAACTTTGTGGGGGGCAAGGAGGATACAAATTAGTATAGCCACTATAGATAACAGCATAGAGGCACCTTCAAAAATTAAAATGGTACAACCATATGATTCATTGTAGAGTGTGGAAAAGCAAAAAAGCCACTGTTGGGTGTACATCTGAAGGGAATTAAATCACTATCTCAAAGAGATATCTGCACAGCCATGTTAACTGCAGCATTTGTACATGCTTATTATACAGTGGCCAGTGTAAGGAGGGACTGTTAGAAGTGGACATGGAACAACAGACTGGTTCCAAATAGGAAAAGGAGTCCGTCAAGGCTGTATATTGTCACCCTGCTTATTTAACTTCTATGCAGAGTACATCATGAGAAAAACTGGACTGGAAGAAACACAAGCTGGAATCAAGATTGCCAGGAGAAATATTAATAACCTCAGATATGCAGATGACACCACCCTTATGGCAGAAAGTGAAGAGGAGCTAAAAAGCCTCTGGATGAAAGTGAAAGAGGAGAGCGAAAAGGTTGGCCTAAAGCTCAACATTCAGAAAATGAAGATCATGGCATCCGGTCCCATCACTTCATGGGAAACAGATGGGGAAACAGTGGAAACAGTGTCAGACTTTATTTTGGAGGGCTCCAGAATCACTGCAGATGGTGACGGCAGCCATGAAATTAAAAGACGCTTACTCCTTGCAAAAAAAGTTATGACCAACCTAGATAGCATATTCAAAAGCAGAGACGTTATTTTGCCGACTAAGGTCCGTCTAGTCAAGGCTATGGTTTTTCCTGTGGTCATGTATGAATGTGAGAGTTGGACTGTGAAGAAAGCTGAGCATCGAAGAATTGATGCATTTGAACTGTGGTGTTGGAGAAGACTCTTGAGAGTCCCTTGGACTGCAAAGAGATCCAACCAGTCCATTCTGAAGGAAATCAACCCTGGGATTTCTTTGGAAGGAATGATGCTAACGCTGAAACTCCAGTACTTTGGTCACCTCATGAGAAGAGTTGACTCACTGGAAAAAACTCTGATGCTGGGAGGGATTGGGGGCAGAAGGAGAAGGGGACGACCGAGGATGAGATGTCTGTATGGCATCACTGACTCGATGGACGTGAGTCTGAGTGAACTCCGGGAGTTGATGATGGACAGGGAGGCCTGGTGTGCTGTGATTCGGGGTTGCAAAGAGTCGGAAACGAGTGAGCGACTGAACTGAACTGAACTAAATGTAAGGAAACAAACTAAGTGTTCACACTAAGGTGAATAAATAATATGGATATATAATATTTTTATGAAATTTTATGAATTGATGCAAAAGTATAATTTTTAGCACCAAACTGAAAGCCGGTATCTTAGATTTGATTTCCAAATCTCTTCAGCTTTTTTTTCAGTAGTGTTTAATAAAAATTAATTGAACCAGATTACTGGGTTACTTAGTACATAAAAATTGATAGTGGGCCAACTTGCATGAAAAATCCACTTGATTTTACATGAAAATCAAAGGAACAGGAAAGTATGAAATAAGAAACTCACTTAGTAACTCCAAGCTATATGCCAAATTAATAATACTTACATAAATATATCCAAATCTTGGTGGAACTTTCATGAGGTTAAGGTCCAGTCCAGCAACACTTTTAATAGGTGTTTTAAATTTAAGCACTTTATTGAGTTCAAACTGAAAATATCCATGTTAAACTATGATGTTTCTCATAACCTCCAGGAAAATTATAGCAAGTTACTTTGTCAGAACAAGCTTTCTAGATTAGTGAATCTACTCAATCAATCAAATTCTAGTTCCTATTGAATACAGAATTAGAATTGAATATTCTTTCTTGGTAGAATTTCTTTATAAACCCTAATGCAAACATTCATGAAAATAATTGGTATTTGTTATGCAGAATCTGAATACTTGGTTTTCAATGAAATGTGGTATTTTACTCTCTAATCCTTTTGTGCTCATATTAAACACTATAACACAAATATAGAAAATTTGTGTTCATAAGATCAGCCACTTACTAATTGCCTCATATATACTCATAAGATGTTAGACTTACATGCATGCTCATTTGCTCAGTCCTGTTAGACTCTTTGAGAACTCATTCACTGTGGACCACCAGGCTTCTCTGTGCATAGATTGTTCAGGGAAAGAATACTGGAATGGATTGCAATTTTATTTTTTTTGAAGATTATGAAATTGTTTTACTTCAGACAAAAGGAAAACATTTTTTTAACATTTTCACATTTAGACGTGTTTTTCTCACAGTAATCAGGATTCTTTGTTTATGCAAAAATAAGGGGAAACAACAGTGGTAAGGTTTCACTAAATATTCAAAAGCAAAATGATTATGGAGGGGGTATTAAAACATGTTTACATAATATTTGAGACAATAAAGGATGTAAATATTTGAGAAAAGCAATAAAAATACATGATTTTGCAAGGTAGCTTTGGTCAGTGGGTTTTTTTAAATTATTTATTTATTGCTTTTGGCTATGCTAGGTCTTCGTTGCTGTATATGGGCTTTTCTCTGGTTGTGTTAAGCAGGAGCTTTTCATTTCGTTGTCCTCTCTTGTTGCGAAGCAGGGACTCATGGGCCTCAGAATTTTTGGCACATGGGCTCAGTAGTTGTGGCTCTCGAGCTTACAACTTTCTACTCCAGGGGATCTTTTCAACACAGGGATCAACTTGTCCACATCTCTTGCGTTTCCTGCATTGGCAGGTGGATTGTTTACCACTGCGCCACCTGGGAAGTTCAGTCTTACATACATTATCTCATATGATCCTTGACATTTTATATATTCATTGTTGTAGTTGTTCAGTTGCTCAGTCATGCCTGATTATTTGCAACCCCATGGACTACAGCATGCCAGGCTTCCCTGTCCTTCACTATCTCCTGGAGCTTGCTCAAACTCATGTCCATAGAATCAGCGATACCATCCAACCATCTCATCCTCTGTCATCCACTGCTACTCCTGTCTTCTATTTTTCCCAGCATTAGGGTCTTTTCTAATGAGTCAAAACTTCACATCATGTGGCCAAAGTACTGGAGCTTCAGTTTTAGCATCAGTACTTCCATTGAGTATTCAGGACTGATTTCCTTTAGGATTGACTGTTTTGATCTCCATGCAGTCCAAGGGACTCTCAAGACTCTTCAACCACAGTTCAAAAGCATCAATTCTAAGTGCTCAGCTTTCTTTGTGAACTCTCACGTCCATACATGATTTCTGGAAAAAACATAGCCTTGACTAGATGGACCTTTGCTGTAAAGTAATGTCTTTGCTTTTCAATATACTGCCTAGATTTGTCATAACTTTTTTTTTCAAGGAGCAAGTGTCCTTTAAATTCATGGCTGCAGTCACCATCTGCAGTGATTTTGGAGCCCAAGAAAATAAAGTCTCTAATTGTTTCCATTGTTTTCCCATCTATTTGTCATAAAGTGATGGGACTGGATGCCATAATCTTAGTTTTTCGAATGTTGAGTTTTAAGCCAGACATTTTAACTCTCTTCTTTCATCTTCATCAAGAGGCTCTTTAGTTCTCCTTTGCTTTCTGCCATAAGAATGGTGTCATATTCATATCTGAGGTTACTGATATTTCTCCATGCAATCTTGATTTCAGCTTGTGCTTCATCCAGTCCAGAATTTTACATGATATACTTTTCATATAAGTTAAATAACCAGAGTGACAATATACAGCCTTGGCATACTCCTTTCCCAGTTTGGAACCAGTCTGTTGTTCCATGTCCAGTTCTAACTGTTGCTTCTTAACCTGAGTACAGGTTTCTCAGGAGGTAGGTAAAGTTGTCTGATATTCCCATTTCTTTAAGATTTTTCCACAGTCTGTTGTGATCTACACAGTCAAAGGCTTTAGTGTAGCCAATGAAATAGAAATAAATGTTTTCCTGGAATTCTCTTGACTTTTCTATGATCCAACTGATGTTGGAAATTTGGACTCTGGTTACTCTGCCTTTTCTAAATGCACCTTGAACACATGAAAGTTTTCAGTTCACATACTGTTGAATGAAGCCTAGCTAGAAGAATTTTGAGCATTACTTTCCTAGCATATGAAATGAGAGCAATTGTGCAGTAGTCTGAACATTCTTTGACATTGCCCTTATTTGGGACTGGAATGAAAACCTGTTTCTGTCCTGTGGCCAGTGCTGAGTTTTCCAAATTCCCTGGCATACTGAATGCAGCACATTAACAGCATCATCCTTTTAAGATTTAAATAGCTCAGCTGGAATTCAATCACCTCCACCAGCTTTTTTTGTAGTGATGCTTCCTAAGACCCACTTGACTTCACACTCCAAAATATCTGGGTCTAGGTGAATGATCACATCATCATGGTTATCTGGTCTTTATGATCTTTTCTGCATAGCTCTTCTGTGTATCCTTGCCACCTCTTCTTAATATCTTCTATTTCTGTTAGGTCCATACTGTTTCTGTCCTTTATTGTGCCCATCTTGCTTTAAATGTTCCCTTGGTATCTCTAATTTTCTTGAAGACCTCTCTAGTCTTTCCTATTCTATTTTTTCCCTCTGTTTCTTTGAATTTATCATTTAGGAAGACTTTCTTATCTCTCCTTCCTATTCTTTGGAACTCTGCACTCAGATGGTTATATCTTTCCATTTCTCCTCTATCTTTCACTTCTCTCTCTCTCTCTCTTTTTTTTTTTTTCCAGCTATTTGTAAGGCCTTCTCAGACAACCATTTTGTCTTTTTGCATTTTTTTCCTTGGGGATGGCTTTAATCACCACCTTCTGTACAATGTTATGAACTTCTATCCATAAATCTTCAGGCACTCTATCAGATCTAATCCCTTGAATTTATTTGTCACTTTCACTGTATAATCACATGGGTTTTGATTTAGGTCATACCTGGATGGCCTATTTGGTTCCCCTACTTTCTTAAATTTAAGTCTGAATTTTGCAATAAGGAGTTCATGATCTGAGCCACAGTCAACACCTGATTTTTTTTTTCCTGACTGTATAGAGCTTCTCCTTCTTTGACTGCAAAGAATATAATCAATCTGATTTCAGTACCAACCATCTGGTATTGTCCTTCTGTAGAGTCAGCTCTTGTGCTGTTGGACAAGGGGGTTTGTTATGACCAGTCCAGTGTATTCTCTTGGCAAAAGTCCATTAGCTTTTGCCCTGCTTCATTTTTTACTCTAAGACCAAACTTGCCTGTTACTCCAGGTATCTCTTGACTTCTTACTTTTACACTGTGGTCCCTATGATGAAAAGGACATCTGTTTTGGGTGTTATTTCTGGAAGGTCCTGTACATCTCCATAAAACCATTTGACTTCGGCTCCTGTTGATTAATGTTTGGGGCATAGACGTGTAAACTGTGATATTGAATAATTTGCCTTGAAAATGAATAGAGATCATTCTGTTGTTTTTGAGATTGCACCCAAGTACTGCTGCAGCCAGAGCCCCTGTCCCCTAGCATGTCACTGCTGAACTGTGCCTCCACAGAAGGTACTCATATACTTGAAGGCAGATCTGGCTCAGTCTCTTGTTTAGTTCACTTCTTCATTTCCTGCATCCTGTTGCACAGAACAAAATTGTTGGCACCCTCTGAGAGTCACTGGTGGGTCTGTGATTTGATTTTAAACACAATTGCACCCCTCCTACTGTCTTGCCTGGGCTTCTCCTTTGCCCGATGTCAGTTATATCTTAGTCTTATTTGGATGAGCATAGACTCTGGTCCCTTAGCTGGGCTTTGATTTTTGTGAAACATGCATGTATCTCTTGGAGAACATTATTTAAAGAAAATCAATAGCACTTTTATTTTAATTGTTACCCTCTTCTGATTTAATTAAATCTTTTAGACTCTATCCCCAATTTCAAGACACACAATAGAAAAGAATAAAAGAAACATTTCCAGATTTTATTAATTTATCTTTTATAATTATTCTTCATAATTTCCTAAATCCCAGATATAGAACATAGATACAAATGTTATCAGGATTGCTATTGTTTTCAAGAGCCTATTACTTCAAGTTTCTTATATTTCACAAGTAACTATCCCACTATACAACATTCTAGGCTTCTTAATGAATTTATCAGTTAAATCTGAAAGCAAATCTTTCTACAACTAAAAAAGTTCTTAAGCTAGCTATATAAACCCAGAAGAAATAGGCCTTTAGCCATATATGATTAACTGTAAGAATTTGGAATTCAAGCATTCTTGATTTACTGTATATACAAGAAAGAGTATCCTTTAATGCAGGTCTGTATCCACTAAATTTTAATTTAAAAGTCATGCAAGTTTGAAATCAGTCATATCAAAAGAGGGATCAGAATATGATTTTTGCAAGAATCTTGAGAAAAGTTTTTTGATTTTTTTTTTTCTCTTTATGAATTGACTTTCTTGTCCTTGTGACAACTGAGAGCATGGAAAAGAAAGGTCAAGACGAGGCTGTGCACTTGTTTACCTGAAGTTTTTTTAAATACTTCAGGAAAACTTGGTTCCATTGAGTTTTAGAGTTGCTTCCACCTAGAAGCTACACAGTAGCTCAGCTGGTGAAGAATCTGCCTGCAATGCAGGAGACCCCTGTTCTATTCCTGGGTTAAGAGGATCCCCTGGAGAAGGGATAGGCTACCCATTCCAGTATTGTTGGGCTTCCCTGGCGTCTCAGATTGTTAAAGAATCTGCCTATAGTGTGGGTAGACCTAGGTTCTATTCCTGTGTTAGGAAGATACCCTGGAGGAGAGCATGGCAACCCACTCCAGTATTCCTGCCTGGAGAATTCCCATGGAAAGAGG
Source organism: Neotragus pygmaeus (assembly GCA_006410875.1). Taxonomy (NCBI): domain Eukaryota; kingdom Metazoa; phylum Chordata; class Mammalia; order Artiodactyla; family Bovidae; genus Neotragus; species Neotragus pygmaeus. The sequence continues at coordinate 9,916 of SJYV01056029.1, forward strand.
GGCCCTAGCGGCCGGCAGTCCATGAGGTCACACATGACTGAGCGGCTAAGCATGCACATGCGCAGACACTACACAACTGGCCACAATTCCACTAACCTTCTAGGATAACACAATAGTGACTTTTCAGATAGAATAACCTCTTGTTTTCAAATGTAAATTAAGAGAACTCTAAAGTTGTGGTAAAAACTGAAACCTACCTTGCAAAAGAAAAAAAAAGTAACAATTTAGACTAAGTAGCAAAAGCGATCTAATTCAAAATAGAAAAGACAAATTCATATAGTTTAAGAAGTGCTGCCGCTGCTAAGTCGCTTCAGTTGTGTCCAACTCTGTGCGACCCCAGAGACGGCAGCCACCAGGCTCCCCCGTCCCTGGGATTCTCCAGGCAAGAACACTGGAGTGGGTTGCCAATTCCTTCTCCAGTGCATGAAAGTGAAAAGTGAAAGTGAAGTCAGTTTATCGTGTCCGACTCTTCGCGACCCCATGGACTGCTGCCCACTAAGCTCCTCTGTCCATGGGATCTTCTAGGCAAGAGTACTGAAGTGGGGTGCCATTGCCTTCTCCGATGAATAGACCGCAGACAGCAGGTTCCTGTAGGTTTCCAGCATCACGTCTCTGTAATTTAAATGCTCCTCTAATTAATAATCAGACATTTTAAACTATAATAACATATCTTTGCATATAATAAAAAATACAGAGAAAAATTGGGATTTGTCATACTTAAAAATTTCTAACATATGATTTGTCACATTATCATGGAGAGCTATATATTATTTCATTTTAGTCAAATTTTCCTTAATTTAAATTGGTTTCTTGAGTAAACCTCTTGTTATCTCATTCACTGCAGGGCACTGAGTACAGCCTCAAGAGTTCATTAATTATTTATATGACTGATTGCACACTTCACTTTTTCTCTTTCCTCATATTATATTCCTGACATATCAATGATTCAGAAATTTTTTCATAAACTGTAGATGTGGAGTCAACAGTTTTAAAGTGTGCTAATAGTTTTTTTCTTCTTCTTCTGTTTTAGTCTGTTCCCAGTATTCCAGAGGAGTATTTGCCATTTTTGGACTCTATGATAAGAGGTCAGTACATACCTTGACCTCATTCTGCAGCGCCTTGCATATCTCCCTCATCACACCAAGTTTTCCTACTGAGGGGGAGAGCCAGTTTGTGCTGCAGTTAAGGCCTTCCTTAAGAGGAGCCCTCTTAAGTCTGCTGGATCACTATGAATGGAACTGTTTTGTATTCCTGTATGACACAGACAGGGGTAAGTTGAAATTCCACATCTACATAAGTAAAACTCTAATTTTCAGTTTAAATGGCTTTGTATCACTTGTGTGATTTAGCAATATGTTTTGATCCCTAATATGGCTTAAATGAGAAAATGGTCAATATGAATTCTTACTGTTTTCATCTTGACTCTGGGGAAAATTTTCTAATTAAATAAACTTCAAATTTACAAGATCACTCATGCAATATCTACTCTGTTACTTAGTTGAAATTGAAAGAGATATATATATTTTTTAATTTCCATGATGATATTTCAGGTGCAGTCATAAAATAAGTGTTTTTTTTTTTTTTTTACCTCAAATGCATATCCCTTAATATTTCAGAAGATTTTCAAACAGTATCAGGTTGAGTTAAATGTGTAATTGAAGGGTCATGACAATGAGAATAAAGATTTGGTGTAAGGCCTCTCTCTGTTTGCTGGCAACCTTTCACATTATCTTTTTCAATAAGTGATACAATATCTTCTTTATATTGGAGAAATAAGATAGATAACATTAAATGGAGAACAGGTGTATACCTGTACTGGATTCATGTTGATGTATGGCAAAACCAATACAATATTGTAAAGTAATTAGCCTACAATTAAAATAAATAAATTTATATATTTTTAAATTTATTCCAAAACATACAATTTTGTACAATGTTGAAATATTTTGACTTTATTTGGAGATATATCTTAAAGAATTCCAATTTTTGCTCAGTTTTGCTCTTTATTTGGTGACCAAAATCATAGCAATATATTATGTTTCAAAACAAACATCAAGGAANATTTTTAAATTTATTCCAAAACATACAATTTTGTACAATGTTGAAATATTTTGACTTTATTTGGAGATATATCTTAAAGAATTCCAATTTTTGCTCAGTTTTGCTCTTTATTTGGTGACCAAAATCATAGCAATATATTATGTTTCAAAACAAACATCAAGGAAGCACCTGTAGCAATTTGTCCAGTCCTTTTTCTTTAAAGCATAAGATTTATAAGCAAAGAAGAAGTTATAGTAAAAGTTCAACCAGGCAACATTTTAGGAACATGCTTAAGTCTATCTGTAAAATGAATTTAAAATAAATGTAGGAGAGGGCGGGAAGATGGCGGAGGAATAAGACGGGAGACCACTTTCTCCCACACAATTTCATCAAA
>SJYV01056030.1:0-19228 GCA_006410875.1 Neotragus pygmaeus
TCTCTCCTTCTCTCACTACTTGCCATGTTGTTTTGTATTCACTATGTAGCATCACACCCTTGGAAACAGGAATATCCCGTGGGTAAGTGTAGACCCTTAGAGGCTCCTGGGGTCTCCACTCTGGGGCTCAGCTGGGCAAGCCACAGTGAGGGATCCTGGGCCAGCTCTCAGCAGCTCCTAAGGGACTGCAGACTCAAAAACCAAGACACGCTTGGTGCCTGGATCAGGGCCAGCAAGGGGCTCACCTTCCTGGCCCCCTGCTGTCACGACCTCCCAGCCTGGCATTCCCCAGTGCTGCCCTCAGGTCTCCACTGTGGGAGGATGGCAGTGGTTGCTAAGGGGGACCCAGGGGAGGCCAGCTGGGATCTGAGATGCAGGGGGTGAGGGGGGTCCAGCATCTGAGCACCGGTCCAAAGAACACTCGACCTGCAGGCAAACCATGCATGGGACAGACTTCATTCGCACCCCGAAGACTTCATTTATATCACACGAATTAAAAGCTTAGTTACTAAGCATTTTCAGGCAATGGCCATAGGGTAATAAACCTCTGTGCCGTTCATGGCTGCATAGCCATAGAGCCGACCTTAGCACTCACTATGACCAGTGGATTTCCTCCTCAGGATCCAACTCTGAACCTCACCACAATGCCCTGGGCACTTCCTTGCCTCCTACAAGCCAGCTGATACATTTAGGGACGTTTGCAAGATGGTTGTTACGCCATCAGGGGCTTGAGATGGGCCATAATGGGAGCATCTACGTCATGCATGGGTATATCAGGGCTTTGTATTTCTAGGAAAGCTGGTTTTCCAGAACATTCTGAGCATTCTTCTAAATTTTTTTCCCTCCATACAACCATCCTAAATAAACATCATGGTGAGGTTGGAGGGACTGCAGCTTAAGATACAGCCCCGTCTCCCTCTTTGATCCTAGGAGGAGAGGGATGGTAGAGCCACCACTGTCAGTGGGAGGCTCTCCAGGCTCAAATTCCAGGGCTAATTTGTCCCACTCAAGGTGCCCCCTTGGCCTGAGTCCTTCATTTTACAAGCAGGAAGCTGGAAGCAGATGATGCCAGTAAACATCAGAACTCGGCTGACCTCTTGGTGGGTTCATCAGAGTCACAATTTCATGACACATAAAAACATGTTGTTGTTGTTGTTGTTGCTGAGTAGCTAAGTCATGTCCATCTCCATGTGACCCTATGGACTGCAGCACTCCAGGCTTCTCAGTCCTTCACTACCTCCTGGCGTTTGCTCAAACTCATATCCATTGAATCTGTGATACCATCTAACCATCTCATTCTCTGTCAATTGTTTGCCAGTTTTATTTCAGTTCCATGGTGGAACAATCATATTGTTGGATATATTTGGTTAACAATCTAAATCATTAAAATGAATTTTATCTGTCCCTTTTCATTTTTAATGTGTGTGCTAGAAAGTTTTAACTGGCGTAGCTGGCTTGCATCCTGTTTCTATTGGAGAGGTTGGTCTACAGATTACACAGGCCCATAGACCCGATGGGACCCATTTGTTTGTGTGTGTGTGTGTGTGTGTGTGTGTGCGCACGTGCACAGAGGTGCATGGATGTGTGTGTCTGCCTGCTCGGTGCAGGGATGGGAAGAACAGGGTACTTTCCCTGCACCCTCCTGAAAGAGGCAGCCCTCTTCAGTGCTCCAACGTCCAGGAAAAGCTGATCACCAGCTGCACACTTACTGAGTCTCCCTCGCATCCCATAAAGCTGGTGGTGCCCACAGAGTCCAGGCTCCCGGGGTCTGCCACGGGTCCAACACCCTTCACCTCTGCCTGCATTTCTCTACACCCCCTTTCTCATCCAATCCCCTCCCAAAATCATGTTACTTTTTTGTTCTGCATCTTCTCTGGTTCAAAGACATTTAACTAGGTTCAAATTTTCACAGCCTAGACTGCAGTCTGCTGGTCAATGGCAAGTTAGCCCCAACTTAGCCTAGGGCTGCATGCAGGCTGAACTTCCTGAGGAATCACATAGCAACTGGAATCTTGGCTCCATAAAACTGTTTGACAGCTGTCCCGAGGGCTCTTCCCAGCATAACCCTGTGAATCAGAATACTGGCTCCGGTTTCCTTCTCCATTGTCCACCCCACTGCACAAACCAGACCCGTTGCTATTTGTTCTGCAAAGTGAGTCCCTGGGTAAAGTTTGGAACCATGCTGTTACCCAGGACCAGCCCTAGCTGGGGGCACAGGGTGCTATGGGAGGAGGAGGGAGCATGAGCATTGTCTGCCCTCCATCACTCAGCTCTGCGTGGAGCTGGAGCCCGGGCAGCTCTGAGAGCTGTGCACACGGCCCAGCAAGCTCGTTCACTTCCGACTGAGCTTCTGTCTTCAGGCCTCAATCCGTGAGCACTGGCCACGGCCTTGGAGAGGCAATGAGTACCCTCCTGACACAGCAGGGCTGGAAATGTCTGCCTCTGTAATCCTGGGCTGTGAACCATTAGTGATGGGAGAACTTCCAGAGGCCATTGTGCTTGATCATGCGTTTGCTAACACTCGCAAAATTATATCGTTTCCACTCAGATGATCTTTCTTTGCTGCAAAATTGTTTTAAGGGTAGAGATTTTGTCTTATTTATCACTGGACCCACAGTGCCTAGCATTATGCTAAATATTCAAGAAAAGGTTTATTGTGAACTGAAAAAATGATGGTATATGAGAAAAGGAAAAAAAAAAGAAATATTTGGATTTGGCATAAAAACGGAGTTTCAATTCTGCTGTGTATCTTTAGACAAATCAGTTACCCTCTCTGAGCAGTTGGGTTTCCCTGGCAGCTCAGATGGTAAAGAATCTGCCTGCAATGCTAGAGACCTGGGTTCGAGCCCTGGGTCAGGAAGATCCCCTGGAGAAGGGAATGGCAAACCACTCGAGTATTCTTGGCTGGAGAATCCCAAGGACAGAGAAACGTGGTAGGCTACAGTTCCTGGAATGGCAAAGGAGTTGGACACAACTGAGCGACTAACACTTTCTCTGAGTTCTTGGTCCCTCAATGGAATAGTGAGTATAGTAACAGGAAATGTATCATCCTGTGGTGGAGCTTAAATGATAAGCTGTCTTTAAGACATCCAATAAGTAGTAGGCGCTCATTGAGTAGAACTTCCCAACAGGCTCAGGTGTGTGGTTAGAGTCTCTTATGATTATCACATTATCATTCTTTATGCGTGTGTGTTGGAGGGCAGGGGTGGCCAGTCCCCCAACTCAGTCCCTTTCCATTTGGCCGGGAGGACCACTGAAGCCCCAGGGAAGCTCAAGGCCAGACGGAAGTGGTGAGAATCCTCAAGCCTTGTCTTCCTAGGCCTGGGCTGGATATTTTGGAGGACATAGAGGCAGCTAGTTCATGAGCATGCTGGGCAGGTAAGGCTTATGCACAAGTAACTGGAGGCTTTAGCATGAGAGGCAGATGAAGGGCTGGGAGTCTAGCAGAGGGTCATAGCTCAGAGTCTGAGCCCTTCAGGAGGCCCCTCTTAGGATGGGACATTTAGGGAGGGACTCCTGCCCGGCACAGGTCTGCGAGGCCCTTCTCACTCCTAGGTTCTGACTTGTACCCCAGGAGACATCTGTGTGTGTCTCGGGTGGAAGCCAGGGGCAGAGGTGAGGCCTCGGGGAATGTCCTCTGGTGGACACACCTACTTCCAAGGCTGCCCCTGGCCTCTGAGGCATCTTGGTATGAATTAAGAAGGGCCTCGGGAAGGCCCTTCTTCAGATCAGACTCACAGTGAGGCCCGAAGCACCAGGGCTGGATTCCAGGGCCCTCTCACCATAGTCCCAAACTGCACCACACATGCATGGTAGGAGGGTCATTCTGCACCCCGGACACCAGCATAGTGGTCAGTTCTGTCCACAGGCATGGCTTAGCCCACCTACATGACCCTGGTGTCCATCCTCATGCCCTGGTGACCATTCCTGACTCCAAGCCTTGGCCTCTGGCTTTGGACCTGACCTTAACCGTTGGTTCTCACTTGACTGTGTCAGCTCCTCTATGGGCCCTGGCCTGTCCCCGATTCTCTCTCCTGACCCTGCCTCCCACCTTGGATCCTCTGGATGATAGAACCAGCTCTTCTGTGATTCGACTTGAGTGCCCTCGAGTCGTGGACGGCACCCCTCTGATCCAAGGGTTGCCATGGGGTTAGATGGGCTGCAACGCTATCTGTGTAAGGACTCCACTGATGTGGAAGGGGCCTTCCCTCCCTTACCCCCTGGTATCCACTGTGGCTCCACTTCCTGTCCGCTGTGTGCAGTTCTGACCTCTGACATTTGCAGGCAGGGCAGCACCTTCCTAATCCGGCAGGTGCTGCTGCTGCTGGAGGCAATTTTTATGCCTGGCATTAGAATGACACAATTGAAACCACCAGTGGCTGATACTAAAAGTAGGATTGACAGAGGGCACTCTGTGACCTAATGAGAGCAAAACTGCCACGTGGGGACTTGAAGAAATTCACCGCCCCGCCGTGTTCTGGCAGGAGGGCAGGCTCCGGTCTGCAGGCTTAACAAGGGGATGTGTGCATGCAGCCGTGGGATGCTCATGCATCTGTGGCCATGGACAGGGGCAGTCCCAAGGCCTGCACAGACTGATCCCACTACATTTTTAGAGCTTTGCTGGTCTCAGGGCAAAAAAGTGAAATCTACAGCATCACATCCCCTCTCTGCCAGCTACTGGTGTGTTCTCTGGGCCTCAGTTTCCAGATCACTAAATCGGGATAATAATCATCGAATTCACAGAAACACTCTGGGAACTGAGAGGTTATATTTTGGTGCTCTGAACAGCATAATGTGTTAGTAGCTCAGTCGTGCCCGACTCTTTGCGACCCCATGGACTGCAGCCCAGCAGGCTCCTCAGTCCATGGGATTTTCCAGGCAAGGATACTGGAGTGGTTTGCCATTTCCTTCTCCAACATAGGAGAACAAAATAATAGGGAAGAACAAATCTGACTCCAACTTGTTGCTACAAGTTAAGAATGTTGCCTACAGCCTGAAATATGCAGGATAGCTCATCCTCAAGTCTCAGATCTTTAAAGGTATAATACTTTTCCATTTAAAATTTTATTTAGTTTTTAATCTTTGGTTGTGCTGAGTCTTCATTGCTGTGCACCGGCTTTCTCTAGTTTTGGAAAGCGGTGGTGATTCTCTTGAGGTTCTGAGCTTTTCATTGCATGACTTCTCTTGCTGCAGAGCATGGGCTCTAGGGCATGAAGGCCTCAGTCGTTGCAGCACATAGTAGTTGTAGTACATAGGCTTAGTTATCCTGTGGCATGTGGCATCTTCCCAGACCAGGGGTAGAACCCGTGTTTCCCCTGCACTGGCAGGCAGACTCCCAACCACTGGACCACCAGGGAAGTCCTACTTTTTTATTTATATAGAGATAAAGAGTTGCTGAACAGAGAGCATCATTTGTCTTGTTGGGGGTTTATAGAAACACTCTGACCTGATTTACATTGACAGCTGTAAGAACAAAGCATTCAACATCTCGACGTTTGCAACAACCAGACTTCATCTCCTTTTGATGTAAAAGAAATCTGAATTCTAACACAGGTAGGATGTTTCTTTGGGAGACTAGTCCACCACCTTCTCAGTCTGCTGACCTTTCAAATAAAGTGTCTATTCCTTGCCCCAACAACTCATCTCTTGATTAATAAGTCTGTCATGCACCAAGCAGTCTGAGCCTGGACTTGATAAAAACAGAAGGTATTACCTATTTTCTCCTGGAGTTAGTTCTGGCCCTGTGACTAAACTCTGGTTGATGAGACACAAGTGGAAAGATGGAGGATGTGGGAGAAGATGCCATTCTTCCCACCTGGAGTGCATGCTCAGATGGATGAGCAAAGAGTTGAAGTGGGACCCCCACTGTCTGCACAACCACCAGGATTCTTTATCATGGGAGTGTTTTGGGAGCTTATTTAGGTTTTTTTGTCATCCTGATCAATTCTATAAGTGATATTCAAGTAGGCAGTTCGAGACCAGGAAGGAAGAACCTGTGTGCTGACAGGGAAGACTGAAGGCGGAATGAGGAAGGCAAGATTGGCCTGCTTGTGCAAGGGCTGGCCCCACGAAAACATCCTACTTTTACATCCTTATGCCTTTGTTTTGCACAGAGTGGCCAATTGCAAGATCTCCTTGTACTGGGAGGAGCTCTCCCTACCAGGATCCTGGAGTCTCTGGGCTGCTGGCCTCACACACCTGGCTATTGTCTCTGCACTGATGTTTTCAACTGAAGTCTGAATTTGGCAATGAGTTCATGATCTGAACCACAGTCAGCTCCCAGTCTTGTTTTTGCTGACTGTATAGAGCTTCTCCATCTTCGGCTGCAAAGAATATAATCAATCTGATCTTACTGTTGACCATCTGGTGATATCCATGTATAGAGTCTTATCTTGTGTTGTTGGAAGAGGGTGTTTGCTATGACCAGTGCATTCTCTTGGCAAAACTCTATTCACCTTTGCTCTGCTTCATTCTGTATTCCAAGACCAAATTTGCCTATTACTCCAGGTGTTTCTTGACTTTGTACTTTTGCATTCCAGACCCCTATAATGAAAAGGACATCTTTTGGGGGTGTTAATTCTAGGTCTTGTAGGTCGTTACAGAACCGTTCAACTTCAGCTTCTTCAGCATTACTGGTCGGGGCATAGACTTGGATTACCATGATATTGAATGGTTTGCCTTGGAAATGAACAGAGATCATTCTGTTGTTTTAGAGATTGAATCCAAGTACTGCATTTTGGACTCTTGTTGACTATGATGGCTACTCCATTTCTTCTAAAGGATTCTTGCCCAAAGTAGTTGATATAATGGTCAATTGAGTTAAATTCACCCAAGCTGGATTTAGAAAAGGCAGAGGAACCACAGGTCAAATTGCCAACATCTGTTGGATCATCAAAAAAGCAAAAGAGTTCCAGAAAAACATCTATTTCTGCTTCATTGACTATGCCAAAGTCTTTGGTTGTGTGGATCACAACAAACTGTGGAAAATTCTTAAAGAGATGGGAATACAAGACCACCTGATCTGATCTGCCTCTTGAGAAATCTGTCTGCAGGGCAAGAAGCAACAGTTAGAACTGGACATGGAACAACAGACTGGTTCCAAATCAGGAAAGAAGTACATCAAGACTGTATATTGTCACCCTGCTTATTTACCTTATATACAGAATACATCATGAGAAACGCCAGGCTGGATGAAGCATAAGCTGAAATCAAGACTGCCAGGAGAAATATCAATAACCTCAGATATACAGATATCACCACTCTTATGGCGGAAAGTGAAGAAGAACTAAAGAGCCTCTTAATGAAAGTGAAAGAGGAGAGTGAAAAAGCTGTCTTAAAACTCAACATTTAGAAAACTAAGATGGTGGCATCTGGTCCCATCACTTCAGCAAATAGATGGAGAAACAATGGAAACAGTGAGAGACTTTATATCTGTGGGCTCCAAAATCACTCCAGATGGTGACCTTAGCCATGAAATTAAAATATGCTTGCTCCTTGGAAGAAAAGCTATGACCAACCTAAACAGCATATCAATAAGCAGAGACATTACTTTGCCAACAAAGGTCCATCTAGTCAAAGCTATGTTTTTTCCAGTAGTCATGTATGGATGTGAGAGTTGGAATATAAAGAAAGCTGAGCACTGAAGAATTGATGCTTTAGAACTGTGCTGTAGGAGAAGACTCTTGAGATTCCCTTGGCCTTCAAGGAGATCCAACCAGTCCATCCTAAAGGAAATCAGTCCCGAATCTTCATTGGAAGGACCGATGCTGAAGCTGAAACTCCAATTCTTTGCCCACGTGATGCGAAGAACTGAGTCACTGGAAAAGACCCTGGGNGAGATTCCCTTGGCCTTCAAGGAGATCCAACCAGTCCATCCTAAAGGAAATCAGTCCCGAATCTTCATTGGAAGGACCGATGCTGAAGCTGAAACTCCAATTCTTTGCCCACGTGATGCGAAGAACTGAGTCACTGGAAAAGACCCTGGGTAAAGACCTATTGTAAAAGATGCTGGGAAAGATTGAAGGCAGAAGGGAATGACAAGATAAGATGGTTGGATGGCATCACTGACTCGATGGACATGAATTTGAGTAAATTCTGGGAGTTGGTGGTGGACAGGGAGACTGGCGTGCTGCAGTCCATGAAGTCACAAAGAGTCGAATACGATTGAAGAGCTGAACTGGACTGAACTGGGTGTTTTCATCTTCGGGTAACTTGCATAATCCCTGCATGAGCTGCTCATCACCAGTGCTGGGCCTTCTAGACCAAGGGAAGCAGGTTTGGGGGAACAATCATGCAACATGGCTTTGGTAACATTGTTCCTCCTGCGAATGGTGTCTTGGGTTGCAAATGCTGACCTGAAAACCCCATTGTAGAACTGGACCTTTGTGAGATGGAAATTGCTAAGATAATATGTGTTTCACTGTGCTTCATGCTGACCTTCTCTTTGGAGTGTTGGGACTGTGTACACTTCAAACGTGTCTGCCAGAGTTCCTTGAAGACACATGACCTCCATGGCATGTTGTTCTGAGTCAACTGGCTCTGAAGGGGGAGGTTTTATTCCAATCTTTCTCCTCCTCCCCTCTGAAAACCACACTTAGGGAGTGTGATAAAGGTTATTTCTTAGGACGGTGGGAATGGTTATGATTCTGGGACATCTTGGTCTGAGAAATCACATATTGCAATCAGTACCCAGAGTTTTCTTTCTTGGAATGTGTGAAGTCAGCCTTGAAGATGGTTCTTGAAGATACACATTTTAAATGATGAAATCTGCACAGGACTGAGCTATGTACAATCAATTGCAAGAAGCTGAAAAGCTATTATACAAAAAAGTGTGGTCTATGCCCTAATTAGATGTATCATTGTACCTAAACAAGGACCACATCCTTCAGAACATGATCAGGACAGGTATAGAAAGTCAGAAAATGCAAAGTCATAGAGACAGATGTTGGCAGTGCCCATCTGAGCACTATCAGACAGCATGCTCAACTCAGCTGGGTGTATCCTTATTTTCTTATTTTGGATAAAGACTTACTGGGCTTCTAGAGACAGATGCTAAACAATGAGCTCAAATAAGGCAGCAGTAATATGTACAACTTATGCATAGTAGGCAATGTTACGGCAATAAATTTACTAACTCTATTAAACATTCAAATCATTCACAAACATACATAAGAAGATTATATACTATATCAATCATGTCTTTCTATTCTATTATTCTATAATCTTAGCTTTGCTCTCTTGGGGCCTTAGTAACCCTGGATGGAGTGCTTCTCCATCCTCTCCCAGGGTTTAACCCATTTCTAAGGATGATCAAGATGGTCGGTGGTCAGTTTTCAATACTGAAATCAGATAGATTATATTCTTTGCAGCCAAAGATGGAGAAGCTCTATACAGTCAACAAAGACCAGGAGCTGACTATGGCTCAGATCATGAACTGCTTATTGCCAAATTCAGACTTAAATTGAAGAAAGTANAAAGAACTGATGCTTTTGAACTGTGGTGTTAGAGAAGACCCTTGAGAGTCCCTTGGACTGCAAGGAGATACAAACTGTCAATCCTAAAGAAAATCAGTCCTGAATATTCATTGGAAGGACTGATGCTCAAACTAAAGCTCCAATACTTTGGCCACCTGATGCGAAGAACTGACTCATTGGAAAAGACCCCGATGCTGGGAAGGATTGAAGGCAGGAGGAGAAGGGGATGGCAGAGGATGAGACGGTTGGATGGCATCACTGATTCAATGGACATGAGTTTGAGCAAGCTCCAGGAGCTGGTGAACGACAGGGAAGCCTGGCCTGCTGCTGTCCATGGGGTTCCAAAGAGTCGGACATGACTGAGCAACTGAACTAACTGCCCACAAGGATGTAGACCGCTGACCAGTTGGATCTGAAGATTGATAATGTGGACTCCTGCTGACCTCACCACCAACCCATCAGAACAGTGTAGCTCATCACACCCTCTTTGAACAATTTTTATAAAACTAGTCACTATCTTCCCCAAGTGGGAGCATTTAGTTTAAAGGGCATGAGCCCACCGTGTCCCCCTTTGCCTGGCAATGCAATAAAGTTATCCTTTTCTACTTCACCCAAAACCCTGTCCCTGAGATTTGATTCAACATGGGTGCACAGAGAAGCTGAGCTTGCAGCATCACTTAACACCAGCTACTGAGGGGTCTTTGGGGGTGGGAGTGCTGCTCCATGTCTCCCACCACTCCAGGCACCCAGGACTGTTTAGGGCTCACCTCGAGCACCCACTTTGGGGGGGCACTCTCTACCAGCTCCCAGTGCTCCCAACAACCCTAATGGCTAAGAGAGTAAAGAATCTGTCTGCAATGTGGGAGCCCTGGGTTCGATCCCTGGGTTGGGAAGATGCCCTGGAGAAGGGAATGACAACCCACTCCAGTATTCTTGTCTAAAGAATTCCATATTTGGGCTTCCCTGGTGGCTCAGATGATAAAGAATTTGCCTGCAATGCAGTAGTGCTGTGTTCGATCCCTGGGTTTGGAAGGTCCCTGGAGAAGGAAATGGCTACCCACTGCAGTATTCCAGCCTGGAGAATTCCATGGACAGAGGTCACAGAGTCAGACAGGACTGAGCAAACTTCACTTTCACTTTTCAAGGGTACTCTTAACACAGAAGTGAGAAATGCAAAGCTCCTTGGGATTCAAATCTCCAGGAATTCCATGATCTCAACCACTGCAACACACCAACCCCCTTTCTGCCCCCAGCAGACTTCCTGGGGCTCTCCAGTCCCACTGAGGCCCCGCCTCTCAACATCTGAGCTCTGCTGCCAAGTTCAGGGCTCACTGCCCAACAAAGGAAACACTCGGGGGGTGGGGCGGGGAGGGCGACGCCCCCCCCCAACAAAGCAGATNCACCGAGGTGGGCACCGTCCCACCAACCACGGCACGGATCAGGAGGCCCGAGCGTTCTGCACAGAGTCTCTGTCTCCCCAGGAGAGAAAAGCCTGCTTACAGCACTGGGTTTCGTCCTGGACCACAGCCTTCTCTCCGCGGGGACCACTCAGCTGCAGCCCAGCCTTGTCACTCACTGCTTCCTGGGTGGGGCCAGAGCGGGCCTGCCCTCCCCGCCTCCCACCCCGCAGACTCTCGTCCTCTGCACAAGGGTGAGGCCTGCCCCTTCCTCACCCGGACATGTCCATGGATGCCCCTTGGGGGCTGGCCGAGGCCCCCCGGGGTCTGGCCGAGGGCCCCTGTCTCCCCTGCCCAGTCCTGCTGACCTCTTGCCTTCTGGGGACCCCTGGCAAGCACCCTGGACCCCACTCTGATGGCTCCCTGTCTGCCACTGGGGCCTGCTGCCAAGGCCCTGGGACCCACTCCCTCCCAGGAACAAGGGCCCCACAAGGGCTTGCCCTGGGCTGGGTCCCAGAGGGAGTGCTGGCAGGGGAGGGCCACGTGGGTTGGTGGCTGCTGTGGGTTCGGGGTGGCTGGATGGAGCCCATCAGTCAGAGGCTGACCTTGCTCCTCTGGCCTGGGCAGAGGGGCCCATGGACCACTCAGCTGTCCCAGGTGTGGGTCAGGGTCCCCCAGGGAGGAGAGGGACAACAGACCCCAGTGGACAACATTTGAGATGGGGGACCCCACAACCCTGGGTGGGAGAAGTCCGTTGTCCCCACTAGGACCCAGCATGCACCTCCTGGGGGCAGCGTGTCCCTTCAGACGGGCAGTCTCCCTGCCCTAAGCCTTTTCTATTGGGATGAAATTCATGCTCAGTAAAGCTTGCACTGCCAGGGCCCAGCTGAGGACTATGTCATGTAACATCCACCCAAACAAGACCCGAGGTGTCTCCACCCCATGTGGCCCCCAGGCTTCTTGGCGCTGATTCCCTGCTCAGAGGAGACCAAGGTCCCAGTTCCACCAGGAATGGCTGTGCCCTTTCTGGGATGTCACCTGCAGGATGGGCGCATCTTTGTCACATCCCTGCCTCCTTTCACCACACCTGCTGTTTTTGAGGTTCACCCGCATTGATACACATGTGAACAGTTTGCTCCTTTTTATTTCTACTATTTTACTATTGGATGTACCATGATTTATTTATTCATTTTCTGTTCTGGGGAAGCTCTGGTGAATACGTTTAGGACATTTTGTTGTTCCAGAAAGCCAGGAACATTTCAAAGATTAATGGAGTTCAATCAAAAAGAAGCTGGTTTGAAAAGGATCTCACTGGTCAGATCTGTGAGGGTTTGAGCATCAGGTAGAGTGATGCTCAGGGCTGATTGACTGCATCCAGTTTACATAAATCCACGAATCCGTGGTGATGCTCAAATGAGAGAAATCATGAGAAGGAATATAGTGCAGAAATTAAGACAAATCTTTCTTTTGATTATTGGTATCAAAGGGACAATATAACACTTCCTGCTTTCTGATCCCACTAGAGTCAGTCTAAGTAAATCACTCCAGTCATGAGGAAGACCCACTTGAAAAAGGGATGCTGTCTAATGAACATGGAAGGGTGACAGATTAGCGAGTCCCCAGTGTCAGCTGCTGGAAGTGACCCCTGGGACAAGGTGGGGTTTGTGATCAGACCCTCAGAGGGGTGACTGCTGGGGACCTGGGCTTCAGGCATCGAGGGGGGGATGTGTCTCCTGGACGCTGGCGGGTGTAGACCCAGTCTCACTCAGAGGGCACCCAGGTGCTGGTTTTGGTGGCATGCCATCCAGCCTCCATGTTTAGCTCAAGCCCCTTGCGCCTTTAGAGAGAGTTTCCATCTTTGAGGAATGAGACAGGATGGGTGAGCAGAGCAGTGAGGCGGTCGGGAGGGGACAGTCCCCAGGGCGCTGGTTTTCCCGAGAGCCGTGGGAAGGGACCTATTTGATGTGAGTCTCGATCACACAAACCTGCTCTCGCAGGAACCGGGGACAGTCGAAAAAGGACTTGGCATTAGCTGGTGTTCAAGAGTCTTTATGCTTTTCTGTTAAGTACAGTAACTTAATTTTGGCTAGCCTGGGAAATGCTCTTTTTTTGAAGATGAATGCTGAGGAAAGAGAGGCGGTGCGCACCAGCCGTCTCTAGGAGGCCTTCCTCCTATAATTGGCCCTGCTCTTGGTTTGCCAGGTCCCAGCATCACCGCCCCATCGGGGGGACCCTCCTCCAGGAAGCCCCCAGGGTACCACCCAGGGATCTAAAAGTCAAAGACCAGCCCCGTGTGAGTGCCTCTCTTCCCAAGTTGACAGCCCCTCAAACCCTCACCTGCATTTCCCGNGCTATCTGAGAGGTCGTCCTCAAAACTGCCAAGGTCATCAAAAATGAGGAAACTCTGAGAAACTGCAGCACAGAGGAGCCCAAGGAGACAGGAAAACCAAGAATTCCCTGGCAGTCCAGTGGTTAGGACTCCACACTTACTGCCAAGGACCCAGGTTCAGTCCCTGGTCAGGGAACTAAGATCCCATAAGCTGCAAAAAAAAAAAAAGGCAAGCCAAACGTGTGGTGTCCTGGATGAGACCCTGGGATAGAAAAGATGAAAAGGTAAAAACTGATATATTAAGCATTGCTGCTGCTGCTGCTAAATCGCTTCAGTCATGTCTGACTCTGTGCGACCCCATAGACGGCAGCCCACCAGGCCCCTCCATCCATGGGATTTTCTAGACAAGAGTACTGGAGTGGGGTGCCATTGCCTTCTCCTATATTAGGTATTAGATATTAGGTAAAACTAAGGAAATCTGCTAATGTATCAGTGTTGGTTCATTACTGATGAACGAATGTAACAAACGCACCTCATATGTACAGACAAATATAAGGTGCGAATGGGGGAAAACAGGATACAAGCGTAAATGAAATTCTCTGTATGATCTTATTCTTTGTTAACATACAGTTTCTAAAATAAAAAGGTTATTTAAAAATTAGTCCAGGACATCCCTGATGGTCCAACGGTTAAGAATCCACCTTCGAATGCAGGGGACGCGGTTCAATCAGTGGTTGGGGAACTAAGATTCCTAATGCCATGGGGCAACTCGGCCCAAATGGCACAGCTACTGAGCCCCGACGCTCTGGAGCCTGCTTGCCACAACTGGAGAGAGGCCCACGTGCCAAGGGGAACATCCCGCATGCAGCAACAGAGCCATCCCACCGGGGGCTCTTGCATTGCCCCACTCCGTCCTCAGCCCAGCTGCAGAAATTCTCCAGGGTTCCCCCATCCTCCCCAGCTTTGCCTGAATTTCTTCTCTCGCCTCCACCACAACGCCCCATGCCATGGCCCAGCCTCATGCACAGATGGCCGGAGACCACTGCCCCGTAAGGCTGGTCTGGATAGCATTTTGGCCAGAGGCAGAAGGAAGCTAATTGTGGTTCTGGAGAAGACTCTTGAGAGCCCCTTAGATAGCAAGGAGATCTAACCAGTCAATCCTAAAGGAAATCAACCCTGAATATTTATTCATTGGTAGAACTGATGCTGAAGCTGAAGCTCTAATACTTTGGCCACCTGATGTGAAGAGCCAATTCATTAGAAAAGACCTGATGCTGGGAAAGATTGAAGGCATGAGAAGGGAGTGGCAGAGGATAAGATGGTTGGATAGCATCACTGACTCAACGGACATGAGTTTTAGGAAACTCTGGGATATAGTGAAGGACAGGGAAGCCTGGTGTGCTGCAGTCCATGGGGTTGCAAAGAGTTGGACACAACTTAGCAACTGAACAGCAAATAGGGAGGCTGAGGCCAGGCGGTCGGGGGATCAGGGCCGCTTCTGGCCAGTGGACAGCTGTGTCTTATTGTCTTGTCCCCAGCAGATGCCCTGGCCTCCCTGACAGGAGGCCTGCAGTTTATGCCCTCCCCTGGCAGGCCTTTGATACCAGCATAATCCTTTCTGCTGAGGAGGCCAGCTATGGGGTGTGAAGAGGGGCCGGTGAGCTGGAAGAGGCCTTGGGAGCAGCTCTGCTGGACACCCAGAGACCCTGGGAGGAGTGAACTGGGGCCCTGGGCCCCCCGGAACCAGGGTCACTCGGGCAGGCCGTCAGCCCAGGGGCAGGGCCGTGCCCTGGGACTCCGAACTGAGTTCACTGGGACCAAGGGCTTGGATGTGATTCCAAACTGTGTTTGGATAACTGACTGACCCTGATTCCTGGGCCAAGAGAACTTGGGCTCTGGCAGAGCTGAGCAGCGAGAGTGAGAAGGTGTGAGCAGACCCATCAGGGGCTGTTTACCTCTCCATTGTCTGAAGTCAGTGTCTGTTTGTTTAAACTTCAGGAGGTCTCTTGCGGGTTCATTTGGGTCTCTGCTGCAGTTGGAAACTTGAATTTCACAAGTATGTGTGAATTACACCCATCTTATCTGTCTTGCCTGAAAGTAGAGCAGTTCGGGCTTTAGACAGTCCACACGCATTCAGCAAATACTGTTTGTACTGAGGGAGACCCCAGGGGTGTCACCAAGCCTCTGGGACCTGCCCTCACCATTTTGCCATCTAGGTTGGAGGGGGGGTTTGCTCAGGCCCTGATGGTTAGTCTTTAGGGGCTCTCAGCTGAAAGAATATGGGCCCCCTGCCCTGGCATTGGTAAGAGAGTATCCAGCAACTCCAGGGCTTCCCTCGTGACTCATACGTAAAGAATCTGCCTGCAATGCAGGAGACTCAGGTTTGATCCCTGGGTGGGGAAGATCCCCTGGAGAAGGAAATGGCTAACCCACTCCAGTATTCTTGCCTGGACAATTCCACGGACAGAGGAGTCTGGTGAGCTACAGTCCATGGGGTCGCAAAGAGTTGGACATGACTGAAGCAACAAAGCAGCAGCAGCCAACTCTGAGGATTTATCTAGGCATCTACTTTGACTAATTTAAATATCTATATCTATATCTATATCTTTATATATCTTTAACTGATGCTGAAGCTGAAGCTCCATTACTTTGGTCACCTGATGCGAAGCGTTGACTCATGGGAAACGACCCCCGTTGCTGGGAAAGATGGAAGGCAACAGGAGAAGGGGGCAGCAGAGGATGAGATGGTTAGAAAGCACCAGCAACGCAGTGGACATGAGTTTGAGCAAGCTCCAGGAGATAGTGAAGGACAGAGGAGCCTGGCTGGCTTGCTGCAGTCCATGGGGACGACAAGAGTCAGACCCGACTTAGCGACTGAACAATGACGACGACACATACACGGATTTGGTTGCATCAGGTCTTCGTTGCGGCTTGCGGAATCTCTTGTTGCGGAGCTCTGGCTTCTCTCTAGTTGCGGTGTGTGGGCTCCAGAGCATGCAGGCTTAGTTCCAGGGCGCAGGTTTGTTGCCCCGCGGCACATGGGATCTCAGCTCCCTGACCAGAGATCGAACCTGCGTCCCCTGCGTTGGAAGGTGGATTTTTGACCACTGGACCAAACTGCACTCCCTGAACCCCCTTTGGGGCGTCTGCTCCAGTCACATAAGACGCCTGCCCTGTTGCCCCACCTCCTTCCTCTCCTCCCTTAGAGGCAGCTTCCTCTCCAGTCCCCCAGGTGCAGGGGCCACTGCAGAGAGTCACATGTCCTAGGTAGGGAGCAGCTTCTCACAGCAGAGGCCCCTTTCTGCTGCCGGCCTGTGGCTGCAGCCCCTGAAAACCCACCATCCATCCCACCACAACCGCTGCAGGAGCTCAAGGTACCTCGGTCCCCTGGCTGAGCTCTCGTTCTTTCTCTCAGAAGGAAGCAGAACTTCAGTTTAGCAGCATTACCTCATGCCTACCCTAGAGAACCTCAAGAGGAAAGTAGGCTTGAGCTGGGCAGTGGGAAGTAGCTCCAGAAGATCACCCCACCAGGCTCAGCTTTGTGGGTGCGTCACCTCATCACCCACAGAGCCACAGCGTCACCCCAGGCACAGCTAAGCTGTGAAGGCTCAGGGCTTCATCCCAGGGATTGGTGTCCTCAGACTTTTCACAAAACTATGAGCTTTGAGGCCCCAGCTGGGCCCCTGAGAGCACATTGCTGCTGGCCCCTTGCCTGAAACTTGACATCCCCATGCACAGCACTGATCAGAGGACAGTGGACATCTGGGTGGTAGGGTGTGGGGGCACTTTCTAGCTGCTAACTGTAGTGCCCGTGTATCAGCTGCACCTGCTGAAACTTGCACAGAGTGGGTAGGTGGCAGGCAACTGTGGTTACTGGGCCTGGAGGGGGCAGGTGCCTTTAGCCTGCATGTTGGGTGGACGGAAGCTGGCAGGCAGGATGGAGGGGGTATATGGCGGGGGAGGACGGGGAGCAGGGCCTGCTTTTCCGGAGGAGGACTCAGACCACACTGCCCTCCTGCTTCCCGGGTCCTCCTCCCCTTCCAGGCTGCTGTCATGCCCTGTGTGGCAGCTGTCACCTCCTTCTGGCATTTGTTGTGGCCTTTTTGATCCCCTCCACTTGTCTGTGGTTCTGTTTGAGAGAGAGGCCAGGCAGGGCCTTCCTTGCTTTTGCAAACTTCGTGCATGCTGGGGGTCTGACGATGACCCCCCGTTGGCCTCCTCCGTCACATCACGTGACATGTCTCATCCCCCAGCCTATAGCCGTGCCCGGCACCCAGGGAATGCTTTTCACAATGCCCTACACTCCACCCATGCCTGACCATCACTCTGTAGCCATCGAAGCAGCCACCTGCCCTCTGAGAACTTCATTTTACCTCACTTGTCCTTCACCACACACTCAGCCATCTGTGTGTTAACAGAGCAGGAGCATGCTCACTTATGTTTTTCATTTTTTTCGCTGCACTGGCTTTTAGTTGAAACACACAGAACCTTTAGTTGAGGCACGTGAGATCTTTCTTCAGCTGCAGCCCGTGGGATCTAGTTCCCTGACCAGAGACAGCACCCGGTCCCCCTGCATTGAGTCTGGACGCTCAGCCACTGGACCACCAGGGGAGCCCTGGTTGCAGGTTTAAATAATCCTTCTGGAAAGTGTTGTGTTAGTTGCTAAGTCGTGTCCAACTCTTTGCAACCCCATGGACTGTACCCCGTCAGTCTCCTTTGTCCATGGGATTTCCCAGGCAAGAATACTGGAGTGGGTTGCCATTCTCTTCTCCAGGAGAACCTTCTGACCCAGGGATTGAACCCATGTCTCCTGCATTGGCAGGCAGAGTCTACCACTGTGCCGCCTGGTCGGTACATCCTTCTGGGGAGGCTGGCCTGGGGAACACGGGCCCGGGAACTCTGTCATGGGTTCAAACCCTAGTTCTGTCTATTCAAGCCATGTGACCTTAGGTAAGACCAAGTGCTTGTCCCTCAGTCTCCAAAGCAGAGGAAATGTCACACCTCCTCTCCAGGAGTTTAGGATCAGCATGAAGACTGGAACAGGGCTGGGCCCTCAGTACAGGTGAATGGTTTAGAGAGCATCTCTAGCAGCCGGTGGGGACCCAGCTCGTGGCAGCGGCAGGGGCAGGGCGGTGGGGGGCTCTGGGAACAGGGAGTCTGGTGAGATGCTACTGCCCTCAGGCCTCCACTCACTCTCCATCAGAGTCCAGTGGGTGCCTCCAGCCAGGCTCCTCTTGGGGTGGGACCCTGGTGTGGGTTTTCTCTCCAGAGGATGTGCCTTGACGCACCTGCAGATGGCTGCAGCCCCTCATGCATAGACATTGCTCAAGTCTGATGACATTTTCTTTGGGGAATTGACAGCTCTCCTCAGGTGCCTCCTGTCCTAGTTCTCTCTCTCCTAGAACTTTCTCTCCACTGCATTCTGCAGCCCTGGACAGGCCACCCGCCCATAGCCCCTGGGCAGTCCCCATTCCGTACCTCTGCCCGGGAGGCTGCCCAAGCTGCGAACTGCACAGGAGAGGGCAGTGAAAGTGCCAGGGGGCCCACCGCCCCTAGAGGCAGCCCTCAGCCAATGACAGGGGGCAGCTGGTGGATAAATGACACTCTGAGGCCTGGGCTACCGGCTCCCACAGGCCGCAGCCAGGCTGAGCTCAGTGGCCCTCTGTGGTAGCTTTTTTGTTGCTGTTGTTTTTTAATTTCTTCGTGGCTGCACTGGGCCTCCGTGGCTGCACATGTGTTTTCTCCAGTTGCAGCAGTGGCGGCTACTCTTCGTTGTGATGTGTGGGCTTCTCATTGCCATGCCTTTTCTTGTTGCAGAGCATGGGCTCTAGGGCATGCTGCCTCAGTAGCCCCACAGTTCCATTCAGTCACTCAGTCATGTCCGACTCTGCGACCCCCTGGACTGCAGCACGCCAGGCCTCCCTGTCCATCACCAGCTCCTGGAGTTTACACAAACTTATGTCCATTGTGTTGGTGATGCCATCTAACCATCTCATCCTCTGTCGTCCCCTTCTCCTCCTGCCTTCAAT
>SJYV01056033.1:0-14559 GCA_006410875.1 Neotragus pygmaeus
TGTTGTTCCATGTCCAGTTCTAACTGTTGCTTCCTGACCTGCATACAGATTTCTCAAGAGGCAGAGGTTAGGTGGTCTGGTATTCCCATCTCTTTCAGAATTTTCCACACTTTATTGGGATCCACGCAGTCAAAGGCTTTGGCATAGTCAATAAAGCAGAAATAGATGTGTTTCTGGAACTCTCTTGCTTTTTCCATGATCCAGTGGATGTTGGCAATTTGATCTCTGGTTCCTCTGCCTTTACTAAAACCAGCTTGAACGTCAGGGAGTTCACGGTTCACGTATTGCTGAAGCCTGGCTTGGAGAATTTTGAGCATTACTTTACTAGCATGTGAGAGGAGTGCACTTGTGTGGTAGTTTGAGCTTTCTTTGGCATTGCCTTTCTTTGGAATTGGAATGAAAACTGACATTTTCTAGTCCTGTGGCCACTGCTGAGTTTTCCAAATTTGCTGGTATATTGAGTGCAGCACTTTCACAGCATCATCTTTCATGATTTGTAACAGCTCAATTGGAATTCCATCACCTTCACTAGCTTTGTTTGTAGTGATGCTTTCTAAGGCCCACTTGACTTCACATTCCAAGATGTCTGGCTCTAGATGAATGATCACATCATCATGATCATCTGGGTCGTGAAGATCTTTTTTGTACAGTTCTTCTGTGTATTCTTGCCACCTCTTCTTAATATCTTCTGCTTCTGCTAGATCCATATCATTTCTGTCATTTATCGAGCCCATCTTTGCATGAAATTTTTCCTTGGTATCTCTAATTTTCTTGAAGAGATCTCTAGTCTTTCCCATTCTGTTGTTTTCCTCTGTTTCTTTGCATTGATCTCTGAAGAAGGCTACTCACCCATTTCAATCAGTTCTAATGAGGTGGGTGAAACTAGAACCTATTACACAGAGTGAAGTAAGCCAGAAAGAGAGAGATAACTATTGTATATTAACACATATATACGGAATCCAGAAAGATGGTACTGAAGAATTTATTTGCAGGGCAGCAATGGAGAAACAGACATAGAGAATGGACTTATAGACATGGGGTGAGGGGAGGAGAGGGTGAGATTATGGAGAGAGTAACATAGAAACTTGCATTACCATATGTAAAATAGATAGGCAACAGTAATTTTCTATATGGCTCAGGAAATTCAAACAGGTGTTCTGTATCAACCTAGAGGGGTGTCATGGAAAGGAGATGGAAGGGACATTCAAAAGGGAGAGGATATGTGTATACCTATGGCTGATTCATGTTCAGGTTTAACAGAAAACAAAATTCTGTAAAGCAATTATCTTTCAATTTAAAAAAATTTCTTTTTTTTTTTTTTTAAGAGCATTAGGAAACAAACAAATGGAAAAAAAAAAAGATTCCACCAGCAATTCGGGAGACCTGGGTTCAATCCCTGGGTTGGGAAGATCCCCTGGAGAAGGGAAAGGCTATCCATTCCAGTATTCTGTCCTGGAGAATGTCATGGACTGGATAGTGTGTGGGGTTGCCAAGAATTGGACACAACTGAGCGACTTTCACTTTCTACATTATGAAAACAGTAAATCAAAGCCAGAACCTCCTGACATCTTGTTACTTAAGATCACAAGCATGTGCCCACCAGCTTCAGCAGCTCACTTTTGAAAAATTTTTAGAAATGTACCTCAGGCCTCACCCCAGACCTATCTGAAACAACATGTTATTGACAAGATTCTAGGTGATTCATGGACATATCAGAGTATGAGAATCACTACTCTACAGAAAAATAACCCCATTTAAGTTGTTCTCAGATATAACATTAACTGAAGATAAAGGAATTTTAATAATATGTATGTGTTGTATTCTCAGTGTTTACAAAATTACTCTAAATATACATATGAATTTTTAAAAAGGTTAAGGGCCTTTTTTTTTTTTTAATTTCCTTTTAGCATAGGTACAAATGAGTAAAAAAATAGTAATGGTAAGTGAGCTTGCTCTTCCTTTCAGGATCAAAAATAACTTCAAAATAATTACAAATGTGTAATTTTTAACCTGTTAGCCATCATGTATAAAAGCTGTCAGTTCAGTTCAGTTGCTCAGTTGTGTCCAAGTCTTTGTGACCACATGGACTGCAGCACACCAGGCCTCTCTGTCCATCACCAACTCACAGAGCTTGCTCAAACTCACGTCTGTTAAGTCGGTGATGCCATCCAACCATTTCATCCTCTGTCGTCCTCTTCTCCTCCTACCCTCAATCTTTCCTGGCATCAGGGTCTTTTCCAATTAGTCAGTTCTTCCCATCAGGTGGCCAAAGTATTGGAGGTTCAGTTTCAGCATCAGTCTTCCCAATGAGTATTCAGGACTGATTTCATTTAGGATTGACTGGTTGGATCTCCTTGCAGTCCAAAGGACTATCGAGAGTCTTCTTCAACACCACAGTTCAAAAGCATCAGTTCTTCAGTGCTCAACTTTCTTTATCGTCCAACTCTCACATCAGTACTGACTACTGGAAAAACCAGGTTTGACTAGTTGGATCTTTGTTGGTAAAATAATATCTCTGCTTTTTAATATGCTTTCTAGGTTTGTCATAGATTTTCTTCCAAACAGTAAGGTGTATTCTTGCTTAGGGAACCACATGAATACTATAAAAAGGCAAAAGGATATGACACTAAAAGATGAACTCTCCAGGTCAGTAGATGACTAATATGCTACTAGAGAAGTGTGGAGAAATAACTCCAGAAAGAATGAAGAGACTGAGCCAAAGCAAAAACAATGCCAAAACAGCTGTAATAAAAACTGTAGCTTAATATTTAAAAAGCTACAATAATAAGCTAATACAGATTTACAGATATAATGTTTTCAAAATTTTTATAAAGCTGTTCCTGTTGGCTGTAGATTTGAATTTTTTCCAATGTTCAAAAGTAAGCAGTGCAATAATTCTATCAAAATAAATTCTTTGTATATACATGCATGAATGCTCAGTGGCTCAGTCATGTCCAACTCTTTACAACCTCATGGACTACAGCCTGTGAGGCTATTCTGTCTGTGAAATTTTCCAAGCAAAAATACTGGAGTGGGCTGCCTTTTTTTTTTTGGCTGGTGTTTAAATCCTAGATGCTGACTAAAAGGCACAGACTCAAATCACCTGCATTCAGTAAAAACAAGTTCCCACCACTAGCATTTTCCATTTCTGCTCACTGCTCAATTGAACTGCTTATGTATCCTGGCTCTGCTGTAAAGAAATTTTGGGCTCAAATCCCAGGATTGATTTCACTGCCACAGGATTGTCAGCTACAGAATTCTTTAAAATGCTCTTTCCTTCTACATTTATTTAACTCAAAGATTTGAAATCTTAGTTGCCAAAAGTTTTACACTAACAAAAATTTCACAGGAGAACTAAGAGAATCAGAAAGCAGTGACTGAAGCAATCATTTTCATACCCAGATGCTGCCTGTATCTATAGAATAGAAAATGAATCTATTTGATAAACTAAAAAGCTATATACAGTATACTCTATAAATACATTTTACAAACATGCATACAAGGATCAAGTAGAACAAGGCTGAGGAAGTAACTTATGCATGTAATCTCCATCAAATATGTAACAGCATCACTGCCATTCTGATTTCATCATCACATTTTATATAAAGAACAGAGGAAAAGGATATTAAAGTAACTACATCTTTGGTTTCACACCACTATTGAAAATATCTGAATGATTATGACTTTGTAAAAATCCCATCAAACCAATTGTGCACAGAAAGTGTTTTTTATTTTAGTTTGAGTACTTTCAAAACCCACCTCTAGCAGCTGTTTTTCAATAATCAAAGTCTGAAAGGCCTTGTACATCTCACAGCACTCTAATTTTCTCTTTCTTCCTTTATCTTTCTCAGGCCTATACCCATGTCTCCTATTTGACTATGAGCCCCATCCCATCCCTGAAACTTTCCTAGGTGAACCTCTCTCCATTTCTTGTGCTCACAGAAATACAGTTGCTCTGCTTTGTTACTGTTCCATTTTATCAGTGGATGGCTAAGAATTCTCTTGCTTGCTTCTGAGAGATTAGTTTTAAAGGTGGTGATTAGGAGTGAAATGATAAATTTCCCCTAGGGCTGAGTGGAATTAAAAAAGAAGGCCTTGGATTCCTATCTGCTGATAATTAGCTGAAAGACTGTGAATCAGGCTCCTAACCTCTCTGAGCTTCATGTTCTCAGTCAAGAGAGGGGTTTGCTCTAGATTCAATTGACCAAAGGAACAACTATGATCGTCAAACACCACCCCGACCCCCAGGCTCTTTAACTTTCTGAGCACACGCTTAGGGGCTTCCTCCCCAGCCCTCCCAGCCCTCTGTTGCCGTGCACACAACTGAAAAAAAGTTCCCATGGGCCCTCTCAGAGAACATCCTTCACAAGATTCAAAATCCAGTTGCAAAGTCCTTTCCAACATGATTACTGTTTTAACTATAGGTAAGGTAGAAACCTACATACAAATTTTAATGAATTCACACCAATTGTCATACATTTAAGTTATGCGGCAATTCAAAATCAGGTTTCTCCTCCAAGATTTATGGCTGTCTGACACTATTATCCATTAAAATGTTTTAAAAGTCTGCAATACCTAGAATTTCAAAAAGTGTCACACACCAGCAATTCCTATTAATGAAAACAGGAATATGACAACTGAATATAACCAAAGGTGGAAAGCTGCCCCAGGTAGTTTTATAATACACGTGGCCCAGCTTGCACTTCTACAGGGCAGGATGAAAGCTCGAAGCACTGACCTTGGCAGGACTACCCAGGGCACCTTTCTATTAGGCTAAGGTTTCTTTTTAAATGCTTTGGAACCTGGGAAAGGAAGAGGAATTCTGTTGTCAACAACCAATTGTGCTGCTTGGTGTCACCTTTTCTGTTTCCTGACACACACATTTGCATTGCAATTGCCAGAGAAAATTTCTCTTTTCCCTTCTAATTGGATTGAATTGCTCCTAGATCTTTATTCTGGTCCCCAAAAGCAATAATGAGAGGGTGGAATACTTTAAGCTCAGTGGTAGAAATATTTAAATTGCTTACAAATGGATGGATTCTTATGCCAAGGTAGGTGTTTCCTTCTCCTCCAGCTCCTTCCTTCCTCCCCCCTGCCCCACCTCTTTTTTTAAATGAGTTTCCTTGGTTATATTCTTTCTTACAGACATCCAGTTGCATTTGTTTGTTTTCACTTTGTCTTTGGGTGTGTAACTCTGTACATTTGTGGCTTCAAACTGTGCTTAAGTAACAGATCAGTAACACCCCCCTACACTAGCAGGGTCTTGCTGTATTTTTTGTATACAGTCTGTTCCTATTTCTTAGTCAACACAAGCCTGGGTGTGGAGAGGAGAAAGGAAAAAAACTTCCTTGTGGCAAAATCTGTTCTTGTGGAATTCAGAAAGCCTTTCTCAGGACTTTCCACTTGTCTATCTAGGCTTTTCCAACATCCTTTCCTGCCCTCTCTCCCTGTGAGCTCTCTTCCCCACTCCATCACAGTTCTCCATGTCTCCAAAATTTCATCAATAACCCCCTTGTCTGTGGGGAAAATTATGAACAAGTACACATAAAGAGGTTAAGTATATAATGTACTTGTCTCTTCCAAAGGTATTATCAGTGTTTAAACTATGTAAAGCATTAATGGTGAGTTTTGTTGTTGTTTTTCAGTTGCTAAGTCATGCCTGACTCTTTGCGACTCCAAACACCCAGCATCAGGGTCTTTTCCAATTATGTCTTAGATTCTGCCTTATCTGTACTTTTTAATGATTCTTAGAAGCAGGATGTCTTTCTATTCACTCTAGATATTGCTACATAAGCAGCCCTCTACTCATTTGGTTTGCTTTGCCTAGAACTATTCTAGAGTGGTAAATGGTATCAGAGCCTATTGAAGAATCTAAGCTACTCCATTTTGTAAGGTTCTGGGAAAAGAGCCTTTGGAAATCCCCTGACCTCACCCCACCACCCATGAGCCAATTGGACCCCAGACCAGAATCTCCTGACTTAACATTCAGGAACTTGTGGTCTACCTAGGAAATAGGGACCAATCAAAAGCCAACACACAACCCTTCGAAAGAAAGTGACAAATCAGATGTCCCCCTACCTAGAAATTATTTTTTTTCTTGAACACTCCCTATAGAAGCAATGTAACCCAAAACCCGGGGCTCCTCCCTATAGCCGCTGCATCGGTATCGGTGGGAGCCCCAGCTCGAGCTTGGTAATAAAAACTCTCTTGCTTTTGCATTGGATATCGGCTCCCTGGTGGTCATTGGGAGGTTTCATGACTTGGGCATAACACTTTTCTTTAATACTTTAATTCTTTTTCTTTAACCCATTTCTTTAATACCTTCTCATAGCATCCACATCATTCACAGCATGGATCACAGACATAAACACATGTACCTCCATCTTCTGTTTATTAGCTAGTTCCTTATCATTTACCACTTTATGTTGGTTTTGGTCCCTCTGCCAAAACACAGAACAAGGTTATCAAGGAACAGTGATACCCATCTGTAAGATATCCCTTTGTATCATAGATACTCCTTTCTTTCAAAGGGACACAGAATTCCGGTTGATAAATGGTAAAGATCCTATCATCAGATCCTATCATCAGAGCAATATTTTGCTCTCTGCTGACTTTGAGATCCTTCACAGATGGCATGAATGCTAAAATGGTTGCATTACAGTACATCAAATCCATGGTGTGATATTTTTTATCAATTAAAAAAAACAAAAAATTCCATGCTATGTGGTCTCTAAACCCTATCTAAATAATGTGCTGCATGAATATCTCATTAAAATGTAAGGAAAATGGAATAAAAGCAACTGCCCAAAAGGCTAGTGTATTCTGAACCACTAGGGGAAAAAAATTGGTGACTGAACAAAAAAGATAAACTGAGTCAGAATGGGTATTTTTTTTCCAAAATTTAACAAATTTTCCTGAATAACTATGAATAAAATAATGAGTTAATCAACACTTCTTGCTTTCAGAGAGTCTCATACCTAGTACCAGAGAGAGAAATAAAGCATGTACACACACACATCACATAGACAATATGCAATGGCAAGCTGGTAAGTAGTCTGAAGGGAGATTACAAGGGGCCCAAGAGCATATGGCTGGAGAAGGAAATGGCAACCCACTCCAGCATTCTTGCCTGGAGAATCCCATGGACAGAGGAGCCTGGTAGGCTATAGTCCATGGGGTCACAAAGAGTCAGACACAACTGAACCATTCTCACTCACTCATTCAAGAGCATATGGAAGGGAATCATGACCCAGTCTACTCGGCCCAGGAAGATGAAAATGAAATATTTCAGCTGTGATCTGAAGGGTGAGTAGTTTAAAGAGGTAAAGAAAGTTCAGAAAGCACTGCCTTGACAGATCTTGAAAAGACTCTGAACAGGAAGAAAATCTGGGCTATTTTAGTAACAGAAAGAAGGTCAGAATGGCAGTATTCAAGAGATCAAAGAAGAGTTTGGCATTGCATAAGCTGGGAGAAGTAGGCAACAACCTAACCATAGAGACCTTCCAGATAAACTATGTTAAGAATTTTGGTAAAAAATCAAGAGCAATTGGAAGAAATGGAAGTCTTTAGGCTGTTTCAATACAAAAATGATCACACAGATTACACAATGAAGAATAAACCAGACAGTACAGAAAGTTAATATGGACAAAATTCTTAGCAGATACAACAAACATATTCACAAAATAATTCACTTGATAATTATAGTTTAGAATAGAGCAGTGCTTGTAAAAAGAGATAAATGGAAAGATTAGGGACATATTTAGGAGGTAAAAGATCTATGTTTAATGCTATTTACTGAAATACATTTGCTCAATCAGGATTGTTGGGGACTCAATAGTAGACATGTTGAATTTGGGGTGTCTCTGAGAGTTCAATCTCTGGGTCAGGAAGATCCCCTGAGGTAGGAAGTGGCAGCCTACTTCCGTATTCTTGCCTGGAAAATTCCATGGACAGAGAAGGCTGGCTGGCTATAGTCTATGGGGTCACAAAAAGTCACATATGACTTAGTGACCGAACACACACACACATACTGAGAGCTATGAGGATGTAACAATTAGGTAATTTACAATGCAGTTTTACAGTTCAAAGGAGAAGATTGATTTAGAGATTAGAAGTCAGGAATTGTTGGCATACAGATGAATTGAAGCCCTGGTTAAGAGTAAAGAGTAGTTGAAGTTTTTGAGAATACTGAAAGAAGATAATCCCCAAAAAGGATCTATGCAAAAATGAGGGTCTAGCTACCAGTGATCAGTGGAGGAGAACATCTTTTAGGAAAAAAAAAATGATAAAACCTTAAATGGGTAAATATAGAGATACATTTGGTTACAGGATATTTCAATGGAATGAGAAGAAAATCAGTATGGACAGAGACTCAGAATTTTGTATCCTTCATCTCATGACCAATAAAATGGTGTCATCCCCAAAGCAGAAGTTTAATAAAGAAAGAAAAAACAGCAATAAATAAAGGTCAAAAAGAGTTTAATTTGACAAAAGATTTTTATATGGGGTTGGAGAAGACAACTCATCACTTAATTCAAGTGTGTTTCTTCTCTATATTATATAAAGGACTCGGGGGGGCGATTGAAGGAAGTGGTAGGTACAACACATATATTTCTAGTTAGGAAGATGACTGCTGCTCCTTTAACCATTTGTGAGAATGTCAAGGAATAAATCAAAGAAAAAGATTAACTTTAAGGAAACATTCATTTTATAGTATAATATACCAATAAAATGATATTTCCTCAGAATCAAAAGTAAACACAACTCCCTCAGTTCATGTCATTTTTCAATTATTCATTTACCACAAAATATCAACACTTAATACTTTTAAGTAAAATTAAATTTCTACTACCCTTCAGTTAAGGTTTTTATTTAAATATTTCACTAGAAATTTTATTTTATTTTTTAAATATAAATTTATTTAAATTGAAGGTTAATTACTTTACAATATTTCACTAGAAATTTTATACTTCTACTTAAGGCTGCTATTAGAGCCAGTATGTGAGATAAACCTATACCAGGGCAAGAAATCTGACTGACTCTACTTTCCTTCAAAGAAACGTTGAAAATAGCAATTTTTTGTAAAAGTAAATATTTGAATTTTTTAATATTATGTTCTTAAAGAAAAAAAGTACTTTTTAAAAAAGATATAGTTTTTGGACTTCCCTGGTGGCTCAGATGGTAAAGTGTCTGCCTACAATGTGGGAGACCTGGGTTCAATCCCTGGGTCGGGAAGATCTCCTGGAAAAGGAAATAGCAACCCACTCAAGTATTCTTGCCGGGAAAATCCCATGGATGGAGGAGCCTGGTGGGCTACATACAGTTCATGGGGTCACAAAGAGTCGGACACGACCCAGCAACTTCACTCATAGTTTTTGAATTGAATAAATTTTGCACACTTTAACTGAAATTTAGCATGCTATCCAAGGCCTACTGAAAATAAAAATAAATATTTATGTTGTAGGCCACCACATATGTATGCTAACACAAGTAAAGCTGTATATAGTCAAACATTCTATTATCAATTATGTCATTCTTTCTTCATCCAGAAGACTCTACAGACTCCTGATTTTAGGCAAATTTGCTGCCATTGACCATACTAATAGGAAGAAACTGGTAAATAGTATACACTGAAACTTCAGTGTTTTTATTTGGAACCATAGGATCACTTGTCTTTATTCCTTCCCATGTATAATATTAGTTCTCTTCTCCCAAAATATACCAACATCCTTCTTGTTAATATCTTTCTTTATTGTACATTGATTTACAATGTTCTGTTAGTTTCAGGTGTACAGCAAAGTGATTCAGATATATACACACATATAATATGTATATTTTTCGGATTATTTTCTACTATAGTTTGTTACAACACACTGAATACAGTTTCCTGTGCTAAAGAGTAGTTCCTCATTGTTGATCTATCTTATGGATAGCAGTGTGTATCTGTTAATTATTTTATCTTTTCTCCCCATTGTACTTGGTACAATGTGTTTTCATAGTAAGTGATCAATAAATCATCCATTGTTTATCTTGTTGTATGTGTGCCAGGGTCCACTTAAGTTGAAATTGAAGGTCATTTCATATATACAGTCAGCAAAAACAAGACCTGGAGCTGACTGTGGTTCAGATCATCAGCTCCTTATTGCAAAATTCAGGCTTAAAATGAAGAAACTAGGGAAACCTGCAAGGCAATTTATGCATGACTTATGATTATACAATGGAGGTAACAAATATATTCAAGGGGTTAGGTCTGGTGGACAGAGTTCCTTAAAGAACTATGGACTGGGGGTTGTAACACAGGAGTTGGTACAGGAGTCAGTGACCAAAACCATCCAAAAGAAAAAGAAATGCAAGAAAGCAAAGTGATTGTCTGAGGAGGCTTTACAAATAGCTGAGGAACGAAGAGAGGCAAAAGGTAAGGGAAAAAGTAAAGATATACCCAACAGAATGCAGAGTTCCAGAGGATAGCAAGGATGAACAATGCAAAGAAATAGAGGAAAACAATAGAATGGAAACGACTAGTGATCTCAAGAAAACTGGAGATATCAAGGGAACATTTGCAAAAATGGACAACATAAAGGACAGAAATAGTAAGGACCTAACAGAAGAAATTAAGAAGAGGTGGCAAAAATACACAGAAGAACTGTACAAAAAAGGTCTTAATGACCCGGATAACCACAATGCTATCTCCACTCACCTAGAGCCAGACATCCTGGAATGTGAAGTCAAATAGGCCTTAGGAAGCATTAAGATGTAAAAGTTGGGTTTAGAAAAGGCAGAGGAAACAGAGATCAAATTGCCAACATTCATTGGATCATAGAGAAATCAAGGAAATTCCAGAAAAACATCTGTTTCTGTTTCATTGACTATCCAAAACCTTTGATTGTGTGGATCACAACAAACTGTGGAAAATTCTTAAAGAGATGGGAATTACAGACTACCTTACCTGTCTCCTGAGAAACGTGTATGTGGGTCATGAAACAAAAGTTAGAACCTTACATAGAACAACAGAGTAGTTCAAAATGGGGAAAGGAGTATATTGTCACCATGTTTATTTAACTTAAATGCAGAGTACATCCTGTGAAATGCCAGGCTGAATGAATCAGAAGCTGGAATCAAGATTGCTGGGAGAAATATTAGCAACCTCAGCTATGCAGATGGTATCACTCTAATGGCAGAAAATGAGGAGGAACTAAGAGCGCACAGGAAGCACAGCAGATGCGAAGGACCATCCAAGATCAAGGGCGGCAACCAAGAGGGCCAGGCTGCAACAGCGGCGCAGCCAGGAGTGGCTGAGAGGAGCTACCCCACATCTGGGGTCAGGAGGGGCAACACTTCCAAGGTAAGGAGCAGCAGCTGCACTTTGCTGGAGCAGCCATGAAGAGATACCCCACGTCCAAGGTAAGAGAAACCCAAGTAAGAAGGTAGGTGTTGTGAGAGGGCATCAGAGGGCAGACATACTGAAACCATACTCACAGAAAACTAGCCAATCTGATCACATGGACCACAGCCTTGTCTAATTCAATGAAACTAAGCCATGTGGGACCAGCCAAGACAGACATGTCATGATAGAGAGGTCTGACAGAATGTGGTCCACTGGAGAGGGAAATGGCAAACCACTTCAGTATTCTTGCCTTGAGAACCCCCTGAACAGTATGAAAAGGCAAAATGATAGGATACTGAAACAGGAACTCCCCAGGTCGGTAGGTGCCCAATCTGCTACTGGAGATCAAAGGAGAAATAACTCCAGAAAGAATGAAGGGATGGAACCAAAGCAAAACAATACCCAGTTGTGGATGTGACTGGTGATAGAAGCAAGGTCCAATGCTGTAAAGAGCAATATTGCATAGGAACCTGGAATGCCAGGTCCATGAATCAAGGCAAATTGGAAGTGGTCAANATCCTAAAGGAGATCAGTCCTGGGTGTTCATTGGAAGGACTGATGCTGAAGCTGAAACTCCAGTACTTACCTCATGCGAAGAGTTGACTTACTGGAAAAGACCCTCATGCTGGGAAGGATTGGGGGCTGGAGGAGAAGGGGACAACAGAGAATGAAATGGCTGAATGGCATCATAGACTCTATGGACATGAGTTTGGGTAAACTCCAGGAGTTAGTGATGGACAGGGAGGCCTGGCGTACTGTGATTCACGGGGTCACAAAGAGTTGCACATGACTGAGTGACTGAACTGAACTCAACTGAAGAGCCTCTTGATGGGAATGAAAGAGGAAAGTTAAAAAAAAAAAACTGGCTTAAAACTTAACATTCAAAAACCTAAGATCATGGCATCTGGTCCCAATACTTCATGGTACATAGAAGGGAAAAAGTAGAAACAGTGACAGATTTATTTTCTTGGGCTCCAAAATCAATGGGGATGGTGACTGCAGCCATGACATTAAAAGACTCTTGCTCTTTGGACGGAAAGCTATGACAAACCTAGACAGTATATTAAAAGCAGAGACATCACTTTGCTGACAAAGGTCCATATAGTNAAAAAAAAAAAAACTGGCTTAAAACTTAACATTCAAAAACCTAAGATCATGGCATCTGGTCCCAATACTTCATGGTACATAGAAGGGAAAAAGTAGAAACAGTGACAGATTTATTTTCTTGGGCTCCAAAATCAATGGGGATGGTGACTGCAGCCATGACATTAAAAGACTCTTGCTCTTTGGACGGAAAGCTATGACAAACCTAGACAGTATATTAAAAGCAGAGACATCACTTTGCTGACAAAGGTCCATATAGTCAAAGCTATGTTTTTTGTTTTGTTTTCCAATAGTTGTGTATGGAATGTGAGAGTTGGACCATAAATAATGCTGAGTGCTGACGAATTGAAGCTTTCAAACTGGTGCTGGAGAAGACTCTTGAGAGTCCCTTGGACACTAAGGATATTGAACCAGTTAATCCAAAAGGAAGTCAACCCTGAATATTCATTGGAAGCACTGATGCTGAAGCTGAAGATCTAATACTATGGCCACCTGATGAGAAGAACTGACTCATTGGTAAAGACTCTGATGCTGGGAAATATTGAAGGCTAAAGGAGAAGGGGATGACATAGGATGAGATGGTTGGATGGTATCACCAACTCAATGGAAGTAAGTTTGAACAAATTCTGAAGTAGTAAAAGATAAAGAAGCCTGGCATGCTGCATTTCATGAGGTTGCAAAGAGTCAGATAGGACTTAGGGACTGAACAACAAATGATTTTTGTAGTCATATGTGGATATAAGAGTTGGACCATAAAGAAGATGAGTATTGAAGAACTAATGCCTTCGAATTGTACTGGAGAAGACTATTGAGAGTCTCCTGGACTGCAAGGAGATCAAACAAGTCAATCCTAAAGGAAATTAACCCTGAATATTCATTGGAAGGACTGATGCTGAATCTCCAATGCTTTGGCCACTTGATACAAAGAATCAACTCATTGGGAAAAGCCCTGATACTGGGAAAGACTGAAGGCAAATGGAGAAGAAGGCAGCAGAGAATGAGATGGTTAGATGGCATCACCACCTCAATGGACATGGGTTTGAGCAAAAGCCAGGAGATAATGAAGGACTGAGAAGCTTGATGTGCTGCAGTTCATAGGATTGCAAAGAGTCGGGCATGACTTAGTGACTGAACAACAACAACAGTCAAGAAATAGTAATAGCAAAACATCTATACAGACTTTCAATATGAGATTACAGGGCTACCGTGGTGGTATTAGTGGTTAAAAACAAACAAACAACCAAACAAAAAAACAAACCTCTCAATGCAGGAGAAACAGGAGATGCGAGCTTGATCCCTGGAAGATCCTCTGGAGAAGGACATGGTAACCCACTCCCTTATTCTTGCCTAGAGAATCCCATGGACAGAGGAGCCTGGTGGGCTACAGTCCACAGTGTTGCAAAGAATTGGACACAATTGAAGCAACTTAGAATGTATGCATTGGAAGTTTAGATATGGTTTAGTAAGTAGAAGATTACCTCTAGACCTTGTGTAATGATTTTTGGTTATCAATTACACTTTGCAAAAGATATTTTCTTCCATAGACCCATAGATGTAATTTCTTTTTAAAATATTTTTGGAAAATCATGACAATAAAAAAGGCTCCCTCTAGTTATTTTCTTGCCCCAAGATTCAACAACCATTCAAAGTTTCTGAAAACATCAACATCTAGCCAGTAACTACCAAAATATCATTGCCAAGTAATAGATGTTTGAGTTGCCTGTATCTTGACTCCACTGATAAGAATTGACCCTCACCACAACATCCTAGGAGGACAAGCAGAGCAAGTGGAAGCCCAGATCACAACTTCCTAGGCTCATGAGCCTCAGCAACTTCACAGAAAACAAATTCACATAGGATGCAAAGTAACCAAAAAATACAAAGGAACAAAAGCAATCAAAGCCTGGAGAAGAAATAAAAACTATTTGAGGCAAGATTTTCTACTTCTGTTATTGTTTATATGCTATTTATTACTTAGAAGAAAGCTTTAAAGAAAACAGATAAAGATATGCACAGCATATGTGTGCCTAGGAAAAGAAGCTTCCTTTTATTAGTAATGCATCATTTCTTAC
>SJYV01056033.1:17617-34600 GCA_006410875.1 Neotragus pygmaeus
TTACAAATAGTTTTTTTCACTTTTGAAAGTAGAATATATTTTCAGAAATGTAATAATAATCTAAAAAATGAGGAAATAACACCAAAAGGGAAAAGGAATAGTAATTTATATAGTTACTCTATTAAGCAACAACAGTAATAGTATTAATTAAGTAGCATTCATATAGCATTTATCATGTGCTCTATACTGTTCTAAGTGTTTTCTGTACATTAACTCACATAATCCTCACAACAGTGGGCAAAGTGAAGTCAAAAAGATGCTAAGTAACTTGCTAAACATCACAGTAGAAAAGTCACAAAGGAAAAATGCAAAAGTCAAAGTCAAGATTTATTTTTTTATAATTCAAAAATGTTGTTTAGTGCAGCTACTTGAGGAATGCAGGAATGGGAATCCTAAAAATATTGAGATATCATGAAAAAAACTTACCTAATATGCAGGGACCTGAGTGCAAAAGAAAGATGATATCATAAATTCCTAGAAATAAATTAGCCTGTCAATGAATTTNGTGCAGCTACTTGAGGAATGCAGGAATGGGAATCCTAAAAATATTGAGATATCATGAAAAAAACTTACCTAATATGCAGGGACCTGAGTGCAAAAGAAAGATGATATCATAAATTCCTAGAAATAAATTAGCCTGTCAATGAATTTTATGTTGAAAGACCAGACTTTTGAGGCTCAGTTACAATCACATGTTTTCTAGTTTCATTGGGCAACTTAATGTTAAGTCTAGGCCTGGGTATTTTTCACTCTAATAAAAGGAATTTGATGAATCAAAGACCCTTCCCCCAGACCAAATAGATTACTTTTCTTTATTAATAATACTGTTCACCAGTCATGAATTTTTTGGCTAAAAGAAGTTTTAAAATGTGGGGTCACCTAATTCAGAGTCATGAAGGAAAAGGCAAGACAAAAGATGAGGTGTGGTCCAGACTGTAACCTCGTAGCTTTAGAAGACCTTGATATTGTTTTCTCCCATTCAGAAGGCTGTCTTTTCACCTTACTTATAGTTTCCTTTGTTGTGCAGAATCTTTTAATTTTAATTAGATCCCATTTGTTTATTTTTGTTCTTATTTCCAGTATTCTGGGAGGTGNTGGAATTCCATCACCTCCACTAGCTTTGTTCGTAGTGATGCTTTCTAAGGCCCACTTGACTTCACATTCCAAGATGTCTAGCTCTAGATTAGTGATCACATCATCATGATTATCTGGGTCATGAAGACCTTTTTTGTACAGTTCTTCTGTGTATTCTTGCCACCTCTTCTTAATATCTTCTGCCTCTGTTAGATCTATACCATTTCTGTCCTTTATTGAGCCCATCTTTGCATGAAATGTTCCCTTAGTATCTCTAATTTTCTTGAAGAGATCTCTAGTCTTTCCCATTCTGTCTTCTTCTCTATTTCTTTGCACATTCTTCACCAAATTATGACTCAATTGCTCTGACTCAGTGGCTCTTATGTGTAAACCTTTTTTCCATCTTAATGGCAAACAATTGAGCCTGTCTTGAAATTTATGGACACAAACCATTATGAAAACAGCAGGACATGAATCAGGAGGCAGACTGTAATGTATGCATGAGGCCAGACAGTACCCCCAGAGACACAGGCCAGCTCTTGGAGAATCTAAAGACAAGAAAGTTTAAGAAATTAATAGTTGCTGCAAACCCGTGATGGCAGACATCAAGCCCAAATACCAGTTTATCTTTTCCTTTAAGCCTCAATTTAAAAATAATTTTGGCTAGTAATCAAGAGGAAGGAATAGGCACATGCTGAAAGAATCTGAAATAGTATTTTTTTTTCAGTTCTCTTTTTTATATGCTAGAAATAATAGCCAACTCCTATAATATAATCCATGGCACAACTGTATGAGGTTAGAGCCCTATGTGACTGACTCTGAAGGGCTAAAAGGGAACTCTCACACAAAGTTTTCTAAATTTTCAGTTCAAGTACATTGAATATACATCTTAAAACACTATGCTTGTTTGCACTTAGTGGTGGTAAACATTTTACCTTTATTGCTATATAAACCATCACATACATTTCATATATATATGAAACAACACAAACATTTCATACATATATGAAAACTTATAATACTGAGAAACTTTAGGATTTGAACTGAATTATAGGCCATTCTTTTTAGGAAAAGATTGAGATTATAGACTACCATTTTAAAACTAGAAGCCAAAAATAACTATTGGGAGGAGGAAAAACCATCTCATCTAGGTCCCTAGAGTGCCTTTTCTAAGAAATTGCCAACAAAAAGTAAGGAGGCAGTCCCAAGTCCACTCCCACTTCTGACCCCAATTACAACTTGGGGTTCCTCAAGACAATCCTCAGGTTTAATATTTTGCTTCATGTGTGCTAAGTCATTCAGTCTTATGCAACCCTTTGTGACCCTATGGACTGGAGCCCTGCAGGCTCCTCTGTCCATGGGCTTCTTCAGGCAAGACTACCTGAGGGGGTTGCCATACCCTCCTCCAAATGATCTTCCCAACCCAGGGATCAAACTCCTATCTCTTAAGTCCCCTGCATCACCAGGTAGGGCTTCCCTGGTGGCTGAGAGGTTAAAGCTTCTGCCTCCAATGCAGGAGACCCAGGTTCGATCCCTGGGTCAGGAAGATCCCGTGGAGAAGGAAATGGCAATCCACTCCAGTATTCTTGCCTGGAGAATCCCATGGACGGAGAAGCCTAGTAGATTACAGTCCACGGGGTCACAAAGAGTCAGACACGACTGAGCGACTCCACCTTCACCTTAGGGCCACCTAGGAGGATAAAATAAATCACTAAAATCTGCTCTGCTCACAGTTATGGTTTATAACAGTAAAAGAATACATATTAAAGTCAGTACAACAGAAGAAACACATGGGACAGGGTGCCAGAAAGCCATATGCAGAGCTTTCAGATTTGTGGAATTGATCTGTGAATCAATTCTGTGGAATTGGGGCCAATACTAGTTTCTCCCAGGAATAATGTGGGACAGAATGTATGGAGTACTGCCAACCTGAGAAGCTCACCTGAGCTTGGGTGTGCAGGGTTTTTATTTGGACTTCAGCCCATGGACATGCTGGATTGCCAGGTGGCTGACTCTTCAATTCCTGGTGGAAATGATAAGTCATGGCCCAAAGCCCTCACCACCAATCACATTGTAGACTATTCAATGTAGACCCAGGATCCCAGGTAAACAAAGTCATTCATATTAGGTAGGATGCCCAAACAACTTACAGATCACTTTCCAGGAGCTGAGGGCAAAGGCCAGGGCCTCTCTTTAAATAGTGAAAGTCGCTCAGTCGTGTCCCACTATTTGCGACCCCATGGACTATACAGTCCATGGAATTCTCTAGGCCAGAATACTGGAGTGGGTAGCCTTTCCCTTCTCCAGGGGATCTTCCCAAACCCAGGTTTCCTACATTGTGGGTAGATTCTTCACCAACTGAGTTATCAGGGAAGCCCTTCTCTTTAAGTAAGTTTCATTCTTGATTACACAGCCAGGAATAATTTTTCTGATCCAGGTGTTAATCCTGCTTTCAAAATTTCAGTTTGTATGAATTGTTAAATTGCTGTTTGCTATTTTAAAAGCACCCTTCAGTTACACTTACCTACTATAAATAAATTTATCAAAATATCCATACTTCCCTATTATTTGTATATGTTCTAAATTAGTAACACACGCTTCAATA
The DNA here is from genome assembly GCA_006410875.1 of Neotragus pygmaeus. Classification (NCBI taxonomy): domain Eukaryota; kingdom Metazoa; phylum Chordata; class Mammalia; order Artiodactyla; family Bovidae; genus Neotragus; species Neotragus pygmaeus. The sequence continues at coordinate 21,297 of SJYV01056033.1, forward strand.
AAGTTTTGCTGTGTTTTAAAATGGGATCAGCAAATTTACAATTCCCAAGATTTCAGACAGTGGACTTTGCTAATATGGCAATAATATAATGACTAAGTAATGAAGAAACATCTGTGGTTTTATATTTTTCACCAAATAAGGAAGGATACATTGTGGCAAATTAATAACACTAATTCACTTAAAAGACACTACTGCTGCTGCTGCTGCTGCTGCTGCTGCTGCTGCTGCTGCTAAGTCACTTGAGTCGTGTCTGACTCTGTGTGACCCCATAGACAGCAGCCCACCAGGCTTCCCCATCCCTGGGATTCTCCAGGCAAGAACGCTGGAGTGGGCTGCCATTTCCTTCTCCAATTCATGAAGTGAAAAGTGAAAGTGAAGTCACTAAGTCATGTCTGACCCTCAGCAACCCCGTGGACTGCAGCCTTCCAGGCTCCTTCATCCGTGGAAGTTTCCAGGCAAGAGTACTGGAGTGGGGTGCCATTGCCTTCTCCGTAAAAGACACTAGTGGCTTTTAATGTATGTAGGAAACTCTCTCATTTGAATTTGTATCACCATGATGACATTAGCTCAAAACAGTGACATTTTTCTGTCTCTCTGATCTTGACTACTCTAAATACCTCATGTAAGTGGAGCCATACAGTGTCTTTTTGTGATTAGCTTGTTTCACTTAGCATAATGTCCTGAAGATGCATCACGTTGTAGATATGTCAGAATTCCCTTCCGTTTTAGGGCTGAATAAATTTTATGTTTTATCTGTTTTACCAGACTAAAATATTGGGGGAAAATGACTTAATGTCATTCACATGGTACACACACAAATTTGATGTTTCAATAAATACTAAATCCTTCTTGAAATATTCCTTCTTTAGAGAAGAATGCTATATACAAGAATTCCTAAAACAGCCCATCTAAAGTTGCGGCAACTGCATTTAAAAACAACAAAAAATCATCATATGTCTATGTATGGTAATAGAACATTTTTTGAATAACTAAATACAATTGAAGGTAAGACCAATCCAATCAAAAGGAATCAAGAACTGCAGGTACTAATGCACAAACTCCTTGGGTGGAAAAACCCAGAGAGGAAGTATCATTATCATTGCAACACTATGTTCTTCATACATTTTTTATGAACTAAGTTTTTCACACACTTTAGAGGTTAGCAGTGTGTTACATTTTTGTCTGCTGCTTGATTTAACAGAATGAAATGCCCTAAAGGCCTTTATTAAAACCAGAGGGGGAAATTGTGATTACTGTTAACCTCTGCCAGTAACTGATAAAAGCTTTCAGGAAACAAGTATCAAAGTGCACTCAAATCACCAAGTGAAATATGAGCTGTTCTGTCACTTAACATTCACTGTTATTTAGTATTTAAACACTAACATTAATAGGCTCATATCAGTTTCAACCCAGTTTCCCAGGTGGCGCTAGTGGTAAAGAATCCACCTGCCTATGCAGAAGACATAAGAAATGCAGGTTCAGTCTCTGGATCAGATCTCATAGAGGAGGGCATGGCAAACCACTCCAGTATGCTTGTCTGAAGAATCCCATTGACAGAGTAGCGTGGTGGGCTGGGGGGCTGCATTCCACAAAGTCACAAACAGTCAGATATGACTGAAATTTCAATCACAGTGTCTATGCTCCAACTTCCAACTTCCAGAAATCAAATACAATAATATTTTGTAATTACAACCTGCAAAGTTTTCTCCTTTAGCAAATACTGTGTTATTGGTTTGCTTGTTCTTATAATTAAACTTTTGGAGCATCAGCTACATTTAAAATGAATTGGAATACTGACTTCACAAATATATCACCAACACAAGCTCTGTTGATAAGACAATTCTGAGTTTTTACTTCTTAGTATCTCACAAATAAAAAGGCAAGGTCAGAATTTATTGAGAATTTAAAGTTTGGTTCAGTTGGGTCTTTCAATGAAGTAGAATTGATTAGGATTGATTGTGTAAAGACTGGAATATCACAGTTTAAGACTGTTGCAAAGAGCAGGATGAGGATTCTGAGGTAAAGTTTTGGGGGACTTTTAAGGGCTTAAATTACTAAAACTTGTCACTGAAGAATTGACAAGTTTTTCTGAAAGTTTCCTTATCAAAACTCTCCTAAAATAGAAAGGTTATGCTAATGAAAGCTATGGGATGGTAAAATCCAGTTAAATAGACTGTACACTGCATTGAGGAGAGACAACTTGAGTTTCATTGTCCTGCTAGCTACTGAAAGTGTTAGTCACTTCAGTCGTGTCCAACTCTTTGCAACCCTATGGACTGTAACCTGCCAGGCTCCTCTTGTCCATGGAATTCTACAGTCAAAAATACTGGAGTGAGTAGTCATTTCCATCTCCAGGGGATCTTTCCAACCCATGAATCAAACCTAGGTCTCCTGCATTGAGGCAGATTCCTCACCATCTGAACCATCAGGGAAGTGTTCAGAAACAGAGAGAGAGGTATACCTTAATTTCGAAGTGTGTGTATGTGGCGGGGAGGAGTGGCATGCTGAACCCCCATGTTGTTCCAGGATGAATTATACAGTTAAAAATTATAGTTTGATATAATTGACAAACAGATGTACAATATGAAAACTGTGGCCAGCCCAATCAGTAAATTAAGCAGGGAAGTTTTAATTTTCATAATAAATGCACATTTGCAAAAAATTCAGAGTGGAATTATATTTAGTAGTAAATGTCATTGTGCTTTAAAAATAGAATCTGATTAAATCAGTTTCACATATATTACTGAAATTATATAAAGTTCATAAAATAATGTTTGAAATGCCCTGCTAAATAGCATCAATATGTGAAAGAAAAAGGAGACTCAGATAAAATTCACTGGCAATGGTTAATAAAGCAAATGAATATTAAGGAGAGTTTTGAAAGTAGAGTGGGGAAAATGACATATTTAAAAATATAGAGTATCTCATACATAATATGAAGGAAAGGGCAGGTGCCAGAGTAGAGGTAAAAAGTACATTTGATGTGAGAAGAAAGCAAGAGATATTTTGAAGTGGGCGTTTAGAAACTTTAACCTAGATGATCATATGACTGGTGGCCATTAAAGGAGCCAAATAATGTGAATACTGTGCTAGAAAGAAGTCTCAGTCTCTCTCTCCCTACCTGCTGAAGATGATTCTTTCTAAGGACCACATAGCTCTATTTAAGTGCAGATAGGGGTGAATGAGTGAAGAGGAAGATTGGGAAAATGGCCAACTTTTTATTTATTTACATAAAGAAGGGGATGAAAATACTCACACAGTTGGTGTGAGGCAGATTTGAAGCCATGAGAAGCATTATTGACAAAAAAAAAAAAAAAAAAGAGTGAGAGAAAGGGAAAGGAAAAAGAAGAAAAAGGCAGAGGCCCAGAGAAATCTGAAGGAGGTGAGAGAGAATGTGAGAGCACATGAGAGCAAGGGAGAGTGGCAGAAGGTTAAAGATTCTAAAGATCTGTCAGTCACTGCCATGGTGTTTGACCTGGAAAGAGATATCTAATAAGCATTTTAGATAGCTCTGCTACATGATGAGTGGTACTTTTTCATCCCCACACTAACCCGAGGTACATATAATGTATGTCTAGCAATGCCAAGACAGATCTCTCTTAAAGAAAGACAATTTCTCTAGAATAGATTTCACAGGACAAGGAAAAATCTCAATCAACTATTACTGAGCTGTTAAGAAAAATCAGGTCCCCCCAAAAACCAAAATACACTCTCCAAAGTTGGGGGCAAAGAAGAGCTTCTGAAAGGGCATTTCTAACTAAAAGTTGGGAGGAAAAGGGAAGAGGGCTCACCTATTGAGTGTATACATCCATCCAAACTCTTATTTTTTATTCCATTTAACAGGTATCACAGTTCCAGGAAGTCAGTTTCAGTAGTCCCATAATAGAGAGGAAGAAACAGACACTTCCATCACTACATCTTGTGATTCCAACTTTTCTCAGGCTGGTTAACTTTTCAAGAAAACTAAAGTATGAAATAAGAAAAGCCAGGGGAGCAGCAGTCACCCTTCCTCTGAATCTTTAGTTCACTGGCCTCCACTTATAAGAATGTGTCAACAGCCTGAGTATATCTGTCTTACTTTCAAGCAATTTCCCTTACTAAAAGCCTCAAGTAGCAGATGAAGAGATGGCAATCAATAGATTGAAGGAAATATTTTATTTTAGAGATGGGAAGTCATTTCCAGTTGTCTCCAAACTTTATTTTTTGAATCCCTATCTTAGCTCCAAGTATTCTTCTAATCATGGGGGTTTGAATCATTGTTAACCTAGAAGAGGAATTTTAACCAGTAATTTCATCCTATTCCTAATCCTTTTTTTAATTTATTTTTAATTGAAGGATAATTTCTTTACAGACTTGTGTTGCTTTTTCCCAAATATCAACATGAATCAACCATAGGTATACATATGTCCCCTCCCTATTGAACCTCTCTCCCACCACCCTCCCCATCCCACCTCAAATAATTTATCAAAGTATCTATTGGGACATGAATCCATCTTTATCTTTCATTGCCCACTAATTGGGCATCCTCCAAATGTGTAATAAAGTAGTCCAAAGAAAATAACAGTAAGAGGAAAAAAAGTTTGGATAATTTTCAAACTAGAACTTCAAACCATCTCTTAAGCAAACAGAACAAGTTGCATAATAATAGAAGTTTATCTTTTAAGTTTTTATAAATTTTATACAGTTTTTAAAGGTTAGTTTCTATTTACAGTTATTACACAAAGTTCCTCTATATGCTTCTCCCCAGCTTAAATCTCCACACCCTGAGCTGGCAGAATACACTGCCAAGTAATGCTCATTCACAGCATTGACAATGCATTGAAACAAGGAAGAAAAGCTCAAGGAAAAAGGAAACATAGAAGTCATAGTGAACCACTGTGTGAGGGATGATTGTGCTGGTGAGGAGTTCCAGAAAATGAAAAGCTCACTGGTGATCACAAGTTAAAGTTTAGGAGGATAAGGATAAGGTAGAAAGTGAAAGTAGCTCTGCTGCTGCTAAGTCGCTTCAGTCGTGTCCGACTCTGTGCGACCCCATAGACGGCAGCCCACCAGGCTCCCCGGTCCCTGAGATTCTCCAGGCAAGAATACTAGAGTGAGTTGCCATTTCCTTCTCCAGTGTATGAACGTGAAAAGTGAAAGTGAAGTCGCTCAGTCGTGTCTGACTCTTAGTGACCCCATGGACTGCAGCCTATCAGACTCCTCCATCCGTGGGATTTTCCAGGCAAGAGCACTGGAGTGGGTTGCCGTTGCCTTCTCCAAAAGTGGCTCAGTCATGTTCAACTCTTTGCAACCCCATGGACTATACAATCAATGAGATTCTCTAGGCCAGAATACTAGAGTGGGTAGCCGTGACTCCTCCCAANGTTGCCATTTCCTTCTCCAGTGTATGAACGTGAAAAGTGAAAGTGAAGTCGCTCAGTCGTGTCTGACTCTTAGTGACCCCATGGACTGCAGCCTATCAGACTCCTCCATCCGTGGGATTTTCCAGGCAAGAGCACTGGAGTGGGTTGCCGTTGCCTTCTCCAAAAGTGGCTCAGTCATGTTCAACTCTTTGCAACCCCATGGACTATACAATCAATGAGATTCTCTAGGCCAGAATACTAGAGTGGGTAGCCGTGACTCCTCCCACCCCAGAGATTGAACCCAGGTCTCCTGTATTACAGGTGGATTTTTACCAGCTGAGCCACCAGGGAAGCCCAACAATACTGGAGTGGATAGCCTATCCCTTCTCCAACGAATCCTTCTGACCCATGAATCAAAATGGAGTCTCCTGCATTGCAGGCAGATTCTTACCAGCTGAGCTACCAGGGAAGCCCAAGGATAAGGTAGAAGGAACTTTCAATTTTCATAATGTAATGCAACCTGGGGTAAATGTGACACAATTATATACACTAGTGGGACTTACAAATATACTCATTAAGGGGAAAAAGTAAAGGTCACACTTTATTAAATTTACTTGTAACCCAATTTGTCATCCCTGTAAACAAAACAGGTAAATATACAAATTAGATCCATGGTATTTGCTATATATATATATATATATATATATATANTGGAAAAGGTCAGTTTTCATTCCAATCCCACAGAAAGGCAATGCCAAAGAACATTCAGACTACTGCACAGTTGCACTCATCTCACACACTAGTAAAGTAATGGTCAAAATTCTCCAAGCCAGGCTTCAACAATACATGAACTGTCAACTCTTAGATGTTCAAGCTGGATTTAGAAAAGGCAAAGGAACCAGCAATCAAATTGCCAACATCCATTGGATCATCAAAAAAGCTAGAAAATTCTAGGAAAATATGTACTTCTGCTTTACTGATAATGCCAAAGCCTTTGACTGTGTGGACCACAACAAACTCTGGAAAATCTTTAAAGAGATGGAAATACCAGATCGCCTGACCTGCCTCTTGAGAAATCTGTATGCAGGTCAGGAAGCAACAGTTAGAACTGGACATGGAACAACTGACTGGTTCCAAATAAGGAGTACGTCAAGGCTGTATATTGTCACCCTGCTTATTTAGCTTATATGCAGAGTACATCATGAAAAATGCTGGGCTAGAGGAAGCACAAACTGGAATCAAGATCGCCAGGAGAAATATCAATAACCTCAAACATGCAGATGGCATCACCCTTATGGCAGAAAGTGAAGAAGAACTAAATAGCCTCTTGATGAAAGTGAAACAGGAGAGTTTAAAAAGTTGGCTTAAAGCTCAGCATTCAGAAAGCTAAGATCATGGCATCTAGTCCCATCACTTCATGGCAAGTAGAGGGGGAAACAGTGACAGACTTTATGTTTTTGAGCTCCAAAATCACTGCAGATGGTGACTGCAGCCATGAAATTAAAAGCTGATTGCTCCTTGGAAGAAAAACTATGACCAACCTAGACAGCATACTAAAAAAGCAAAGACATTACTTTGCCAACAAAGATCTGTCCAATCAAAGCTATGGTTTTTCCAGTAGTCATGAATGGATGTGATATTTGGACTATAAAGAAAGCTGAGTGCAGAAGAATTGATGCTTTTGAACTGTGGTGTGGGAGAAGACTTTTGAGAGTCTCTTGGACTGGAAGGAGATCCAACAGGTACATCCTAAAGGAAATCAATGCTGAATATTCATTAGAAGGACTGATGCTGAAGCTGAAACTCCAATAGTTTGACCACCTGATATGAAGGACTGACTGATGTGAAAAGACCCTGATGCTGGGAAAGATTGAAGGCAGGAGGAGAAGGGGACTACAGAGGATGAGATGGTTGGATGGCATTACCGACTCAATGGACATGAGTTTCAGTAAACTCCAGGAGTTGTTGATGGGCAGGGAGGCCTGGCATGCTGCAGTCCATGGGGTCCAAAAGAGTCAGACTCGACTGAATAACTGAACTGAACTGATGCACCATCTTACTCTCCAGACTTCCCTTGGTAAGAATTCTAAGATGCCCCCAAATCTCACCCATTAGGATACATCCTTGTATAACACTTTCTTTTACATGTGGCAAGTGCCTGATGCTATGAGTGATGGCATTCCCATGACTGAATTACAATATTTTGCAAAAGAAATGGTGCTCTTCAGATTAAATTCAAATTCCTTTTTAGTCGATTTTAAGTTATTCTAAAGGACATTATCCTGGGTGGGCCAACCTAAACAAATGTGCTCTTTCAAAGAGTACCTTGGTAGTTCCTGAAGCAACACACATGCTTTCCAGTGGCCTTGAAGAAGCAAACAGTGATGTTCTGAACTGCCAATGGAGACAGGCAGTTGAGGGCTCCAAGTTCCACAACTGTATGGAACCACACTCTGATAACAAGCTGACTGAACTTGAGCTCCAGAGGAGACCAGAGGCCTGTGTGACACTTTGACTGCACTCTTATGAGACTTCAAGCAAATAACCCAGCTAAGTCATTACCAGAGCCTGATCCCCTGGAAACTGTGAGATACTAAACATGTCATTCTCAGTCACTAGATTTGTGAAGATTTGTAACTCAGCAAGAGAAATATAATATACTCAACACATTATCTATTGCCTCAAGACCTACTTTGATGCACACATTTCCCCTTTTCATCCTTATACATCTTTGAGTTTCTATATTCTCATCAATTTCAGTTACTAAAACTTAGTCCTATCCTTATAGCTTTATTCTCATATCCATTTAAAGACCCTTCTCTCACCTAATACAATTTACAGCTGTGGCCTTTGTCTGCTGAGAGTAGCATGGGTAAAGTCCTGTCTTTCCCAGTTTTTTCAGGGTCTATATTTCTACTCTGGGTATTGTAAAGAGGAAAAGGAGACTCACAGACATTTATGTATGTGGTGGGAGTTGATCTATTTGATCTGGTTTATTCAGTCTCCAGAAATGGTGTGCAGGTCTTTCTCAAGTATATTCAGTTTCACTTCAGAATCCACCCCACCACCACCACCCCATTGCTTAGAATTCCCCAGACAGGAGCAGCAGGTCCTCCCTAGGTCATCTGCCAGTGGACCTTCCCACAATCCCTTCTCCAGGATGAGATCAACTCTTTGTCACCTTGTCTGTCTAGAAAATGCAAGAAATTCTCTTCCTCTTTCAATCTTCAATCTCCCCCAATGGGGAGCCCCAGGTACTTAGAGGTTCTCTTCTATGGATTCTGAAGATTGTGGAGAACTGTAGAGGGATGGGGCTGTCCTAACTTCAGGCATGTTTTGCTCTAGTATATTCAAGCTCTGCTGGAAAGTCCCTTTAATTCTCCCATCTTAAGAAATACATACACACACAGAGAACAGACTAATTCCTTCATTTATATATATGAGGGAACTAGTCTAAGTTCCCACCAACCTTATGGCAGAAAGCAAAGAGGAACTAAAGTGTTTCTTGATGAAGGTGAAAGAGGGGAGTGAAAAAGCTGGTTTAAAACTCAGCATTTAAAACTAAGATCATGGTATCCTGTCCCATCACTTCATGGCAAATAGATCAGAAAACAATGGAAACAGCAACAGATTTTATTTTCTTTATTTCTCCAAAATAACTGTGGAGGGTAACTGCAGTCATGAATTAAAAGACGCTTCCTCTGTAGAAGAAAAGCTATGACAAGCCTAGAAGGCATATTAAAGAGCAAAGACATTACTTTGCTAACAAAGGTCCATCTAGTCAAAGCTATGGTTTTTCCAGTAGTCATGTATGGATGTGAGAGCTGGACTATAAAAAAGGCTGAGCACCAAAGAATTGATGCTTTTGAATTGTGGTGCTAGAGAAGACTCTTGAGAGTCCCTTGGACTGCAGAGAGATCAAACCAGTCCATCCTAAAGGAAATCAGTCCTGAATATTTGTTGGAAGGACTGATGCTGAAGCTAAAGCTTCAGTACTTTGGCCACCTGATGTGAAGAGCCAAATCATTAGAAAAGATCCTAATGCTGGGAAAGATTGAAGGCAGAAGGAGAAGAGGATGACAGAGGATGAAATGGCTGGATGGCATAAATGTCTCAATGGACATGAGTTTGAGCAAGCTCCAGGTTAAAGACAGGGAGGCCTAGCATGCTGCAGTCCATGGGGGGCAAAAGTCAAACACGACTGAAGAACTGAACAAGTCTAAGTTCACAAATGACCTCCAAATATAGGAGTCTCGTAACAGGTTCTCACAAAATTAGGAAGCAGTACTGTTTTACACACACACACACACACACACACACACACATATGTATACACACACGTGCACATATACATATGTGTGCTAAATCAGTTTAGCTGTGTCCGACTGTTTACAACCCTATGATCTGTAGCTCACCAGGCTCCTCTGTCCATGGGATTCTCCAGGTAAGAATACTGGAGTGGGTTTCCACACCCTCCTCCAGGGGATCTTCCTGACCCAGGAGTTGAACCAGTGTCTCTTACATTGCAGCAGATTGTTTACCAGCTGAGCTACTAGGAAAGCTATTTGAGAAGAGAAAACTTTTGTAAAGCTTTGAAGGACAGCACAAGCTATACTTTTTTGTTTTGTTTCTCTGCAAATAAAATGTTTATTCACCATTCACAGAATAAACTGTCAAAAAATTTCTAGCCACTTTTCCCTCCTCCCAAATCTATCAAAAATAAAAGACAAGTGAGAAACCCAGGCTCTAAGTTTGATTCTCTACACAGTGAGAACTCAATCAACAGTATCACTGGGACTCAGACCTCTTAAAAGAAAACAAAACTTACTTCAAGTAACTGTGGATACATTGCCTTACTGATCTCAGGCTCAGCCCACATTCTGTCTGTGATCAACTCTTAGAGAAGTCTCAGGAATGCAAGGCATCTGTACCAGTTATCTCAGAAAGAAGTAAACATCAACCCTACAAAGCTACATAGCCATTCAAGAAAGCCCACACTTCCAGTGCTTTTTTTAACAAGTTTTATTTTTTAGAGAAATTTTACATTCATGGCAAAATCGAATGGAAAGTATGTAGAGTTTCCACATGCCCCCTATACCTACACACACACAATGTCCCACACCAACAATATCTCCTACCACAGGGGTACATTTGCTACAACTGATTATGGTACACTGATGCATCACTGTGCTCAGAGATTAAGAACCCGCCTGCAATTCAGGAGACATGTGTTCGATCCCTGGGTCACGAAAATCCCCTGGAGGAGGTCATGGCAACCCACTCCAGTGTTCTTGCCTGGAGAATCCCATGGACAGAAGAGCCTGGCAGGCTACAGTCCATGGGGTCACAAAGAGTCCAGCATGACAGAAGCAACTGAGCACACAGGCACTGAACACCCATTACTATCAACAGAAGTTCATAGTTTACATTACCATTTACTCTTGCTGCCAGGTGGCACTAGTGGTAAAGAACCTGCCTGCCAAGGCAGAAGATGAAGAAACAGGGATTAGATCCCTGCATAGGGAAGATCCCCTAAAGAAGGAAATGGCAACCCACTCCAGTATTCTTGCCTTTTCATAATGTTCATGGGGTTTAATTCAGATGATCATTATATCTACTACTGTGGGCAAGAATCCCTTATAAGAAATGGAGTAGCTCTCATAGTGAACAGAATAATCTGAAATGCAGTCCTTGGGTGTAATCTCAAAAATCACAGAATGATCTCTGTTCATTTCCAAGGAAAACCATTTAACATTACTGCAATCCAACTCGGTGCTCCAACCACTAATGCAGAAGAAGCTGAACAATTCTGTGAAGACACACAAGACTTTCTAAAACTAAGATCAAAAAAAGATGTCCTTTTCATCATAGGGGATTGGAATGCAAAAGTAGGAAGTCAAGAAACACCTGGAGTAACATGCAAATTTGGCCTTGGAGTATGGAATGAAGCAGGGCAAAGGCTGAGAGAGTTTTGCCAAGAGAACACACTAGTCATAGCAAACACCCTCTTTCAACAACACAAGAGAAGACTCTACACATGGACATCACCAGATGGTCAACACTAAAATCAGATTAATTATATTCTTTGCACCCAAAGATGGAGAAGTCTATACAGTCAGCAGAAACAAGACCAAGAATTGACTGTGGCTCAGATCAAGATCTCCTTATTGCAAAATTCAGACTTAAATTGAAGAAAGTAGGGGAAACCACTATACCATTCAGTTATGACCTAAATCAAACCCCTTACAATTATACAGTGGAAGTAACAAATAGATTCAAGGGATTGGATCTGAAAGACAGAAGAACTGAAGAACTGAAAGCCTGAAGAACTATGGATGGAGGTTCGTGACATTGTACAAGAGGCAGTGATCAAGACCTTCCCCAAGAAAAAGAAATGCAAAAAGGCAAAATGGTTGTTTGAGGAGGTCTTACAAATAACTGAGAAAAGAAGAGAAGTAAAAGGCAAAGGAGGAAAGGAAAGATATATCCATCTGAATGCAGAGTTCCAAAGAATAGCAAGGAGAGATAAGAAAGCTTTCCTAGGTGATCAATGCAAAGAAACAGAGGAAAACAATAGAATGAGAAGGACCTGAGATCTCTTCAAGAAAATTAGAGATACAAAGGGACTATTTCATGCAAAGATGGGCACAATAAAGGACAGAAATAGTATGGACCTAACAGAAGCAATAGATATCAAANGGTGATCAATGCAAAGAAACAGAGGAAAACAATAGAATGAGAAGGACCTGAGATCTCTTCAAGAAAATTAGAGATACAAAGGGACTATTTCATGCAAAGATGGGCACAATAAAGGACAGAAATAGTATGGACCTAACAGAAGCAATAGATATCAAAAAGAGGTGGCAATAATACACAGAAGAACTATACAAAAAAGGTTTTAATGATCCAGGTAATCATGATGGTGTGATCACTCACTTAGAACCAGACATTCTGGAATGTGAAGTCAAGTGGGCCTTAGGAAGCATCACTATGAACAAAGCTAGTGGAGGTGATGGAATTCTAGTTGAGCTATTTCAAATCCTAAAAGACAATGCTGTGAAAGTACTGCAGTCAATATGTCAGCAAATATGGAAAACTCAGCAGTGGCCACAGGACTGGAAAAGGTCAGTTTTCATTCCAATCCCACAGAAAGTCAATGCCAAAGAACATTCAGACTACCACACAATTGCATTCATCTCACACATTTGCAAAGTAATGTTCAAAATTCTCCAAGTGAGGCTTCAACAATACATGAACCGTGAACTTCCAGATGTTCAAGCTGGTTTTAGAAAAGCCAGAGGAACCAGAGATCAAATTGCTAACATTTGTTGCATCATAGAAAGAGCAAGATCTACTTTTGCTTTATTGACTACACCAAAGCCTTTGACTGTGTGGATCACAACAAACTGGAAAATTCTTAGAGATGGGAATTCCAGACCACCTTACCTGTCTCCTAAGAAATCTGTATGCAGGTAAAGAAGCAACAGTTAGAACCAGATATGGAACAAAAGACTGGTTCAAAATTGGGAACTTCACAGCTGTATGTTGAAGGCAAAAGAGGAGACCTTCTGCTGGCTTAAAATTCAACATTTTAAATACAAAGATCATAGCATATGTTCCCATCACTTCATGGCAAATAGAGAGGAGGGAAAAATGGAAACAGTGACAAACTTTATTCTCTTTGGCTCCAAAATCACTGCAGATGGTGACTGAAGCCATGAAATTAAAAGAAACTTACTCTTTGGAAAAAAAACCTATGACAAACCTAGAGAATATATTAAAAAGCAGAGACATTACTTTGCCTGCAAAGGTCCATATAGTCAAAGCTATCGTTTTTCCAGAACTCATGTACAGGTGTGAAAGTTGGACCATAAAGTCGGCTGAGTGCCAAAGAATTGATGCTTTGGAACTGTGGTGCTGGAGAAGACTCTTAAGAGTCCCTTGGACTGCAAGGAGATCAAA
>SJYV01056033.1:37363-85126 GCA_006410875.1 Neotragus pygmaeus
AACTGATACTGAAGCTCCAATACTTTGGCCACCTGATGCAAAAAGATGACTCATTGGAAAAGATCCTGATGCTGGAAAAGATCCTGATGCTGAGAAAGATTGAAGGCAAAAGGTGAATGGGATGGCAGAAGATGAGATGGATAGATAGCATTACCAACTCAATGGACATTAATTTGAGCAAACTCGGGAAGATAGTAGAGAACTGAGGAGCCTTGTGTGCTGCAGTCCACACAGTCACAAAGAGTCAGACACAACTTGATGACTGAACAACAACAGCAACAATCCAGCCCTGAAACTTAATTGTGATAACCACCATCTTTGTCCAGAAGTACGTTCATTCTAAATCCTTTTCCTAGCTCTCTCTTTGCCACCAGTCTCTCCTTGTTCCAGGGTGGCCTGTTATCAGGTTTATCTCCTCAAAGCACAACACAAATGCTATCAGAAATTTGGTTTTCAAAAATGTCTGACAATTCTGTGCTAGATATTCAGGGTCCTACACATCTGGCCCAAAGAATCCTATTTTTAATTATAACCTCTATGGTATCCCGAGTGTCTTAAATTGTCACCTTATTAACCTCATCATAGCTCCTCTGAATATATTTATTGTTTCTCAATTCCACCTATTCACTTTTAATGCTTCCTTGACTCATAAAGCTCATCAAAGCATAGTCCATTTATCAAGGCCTATCTCAAGCCTTTCCCAATATTCCTGATCTAATGTTCTCTCTCCTTTCTCCAGTACCCATAGAAGTATATTTTGGGAATGATACTGGCACCACAGTATAGTTAAGCATGTCTTTATTTTCCAAATTTCATGGAGGCTTCTACAATGTACCCAAATGCACCATGATCATTTTCTCTCTGATACATTACGTAGTACACTAGGCCACAGAGCAGGCACAAAACCAAGTTCCACCTAATCACGAAGAATATGGAAGTAAACAAACAAACAAAAAATTCTTCACACAAAACTGTCTTACTCCTGAGGTTTGATAAATCAAATACATGTTTGAATACACTCACACACATGCATATGCGCACACACACATGTGCACACATACACACACACACATACACTCCTCTTTAAGGAAAATGAAGTAAAAATTAGCACTCTTCAAACTGATGATCACCAGCATCAACTGAATGAAGTTCAACACTTCTGCTAAGTACATAATTATATTTGAGCTATTTAAGAATTTGAGTTGTCCAAAAATTCAGTCATTACTAGAATTCTTATGATTAATCTACTGTCTAATAGAAGAAGTAACTATTTTTCAAATACATTTACCAAAAAGTAGATTTGATAGTTGTAAATACCTCTAATGTCATGTTGAAAAACTCACTCGACTATAAAGCAATTTAAAACACTAGAGCATTCATTTTTAACAGCTCAATATTTTTTGGAACATTGACTTTAGGGGATTCTAAACTCTTTACAAGAAAAGGCCAACATCAAATTATTTTGGAAACCAATTCTGTGTCAACCTAGAAGCCAAATAACAGAATCAATCACATTTATTTACTTTACCAAAATAGTATTTATTAGATCACCCTCCATCCCTTTGGAAAGTGCTTTTGACTCTGATTATTTTCCTTGATGATTTTCAAAACTCAAATTTATCCTCTAAGAATGAAGACATGCCCCTCTGATGTGCCTTTAAAGAATGTGCATGTGTGAGAGTCTTAAAAGTCCACCTGAAAGCCAAGGTGCATGAACTTTCTGATTCTTCTTGTTGGCAATAACAGGCTCCAAAAGTTACTGCTCTAAACATATACCTAGGGCATAAACTTTGTTCATCATGTTGAAATGTTAGTAATAGTGATTATGAGCCACAACAAAGTCACGTGTATGTGGTAGGAGGACGTTGTATTGATACGTTTATTTGAAACATTGAAAAACAGTAAATTGCACAAAAATTGGGGATAGAATAAATCGGTGGATTTCAATTTCATACAAAGAGTAAAAATGAGAGGGAAAAATTCCCTATCTAGTGATTTCCACCAGTAATTCAACTCTATATATAAGTTCACATATGACATACAGGGCTAGATAAAACCTGAAAATACTTATTTATATATATGAAGAATATTAGTTTACTTTCACCAAATAAAAAAAAGTCAAAAATATAGCCATAAAATTAGAGGGTGGTTATTCCTAAGGAAAAAACAATGACATATTTTAATACAACGAAAACATGTTAAACATTTCTGTCTAACCTTGGTTTTCTTTCTCTCTAGAAAGGATATTTAGAAAGTGATTCACAAATTTGACCAGACTTGTGGCAATTGTATGATATTTTATAGACTTTCTTCTCCAAGCTTTTAAATCTTGACAATTCAACATATAAAACTATATTCAAGAGTCACTAATATGGTAAAGCAAGAATAACACAAAGCCTGCACCACTTCTAAGGCCAAAAGTTTCCAAGGTAAACTTTGAAGTTTGCTATTCCTCTGTTGTCACAGATTTTTAGTCCAGGTGGTTTTACACACTGAAATAAGTCTTTCTTCCTTCCACTGTTAATGTTGACATCTTCACAGTGTTTTGTATCATATAGATTTTATTCTAAGTTTTTACTGTATATAACCCTTATACAAGCTCAGTCAACATTTTAAAAAGCTACTGGGGTATCTAACAACTTATGTGTGTTCCTGCCTCAAGAGTCTTCACACAGTCCATTCCCTTTGCTTGAAACAGTCTTCTCTCAGGTACCACCATCTGCTGCCTTCAGATCACAAAAGGAGGCTTCTCCAAGAGGCTCTTCCTCACCCTGCCACTCCCTAGTTTCCCCTCTTATTAGTTCTTCACATCTTTTACCATGCTCTAAAATATTTTATTATTTACTTACTGCCTGTGCCCTCCCTAGGGCTTCCCTGGTGACTGAAACAGTAAAGAATCTGCCTTCATGTGGGAAACATGGGTTTAATCCCCAAGTGGGGAAGATCCCCTGAAAAAAGAAATGGCAACTCACTCCAGTATTCCTGTCTGGAGAATCCCATGGACAGAGGAGCCTGGCAGGCTATAGTTCATGTGATCGCAAAGAGTCAGACATGACTAAGCGACTAACAATTCATTTCATTTTTGTGCCCTCCCTACCCCTACCCTCCATTAGGTAATAAATTGTTACAGGTAGACTTTCCTAATAAAGACTATTTTTAAGAGTTTTAGGTTCACAGCAAAATTGAGAGAGAGATACTAAGATTTCCCTTATAGCCCCTGTCCCCACTTATGTATCGCCTTGCCCATTATTCCCACCAGAGGGTACTCCTGTCACTACTGATAAGCCTACAGGCACACAGCATCTTGCAAAATCCATAGTTTGAATCAGGCTTCACTTGTGGTAGTGTACATTTTATGCATTTAGACAAATGTATGACATGTATCATTATAGTATTGTATGGAGTATTTTCACTGCCCTAAAAGTCCTCTGTAATCTGCCTGTTCATCTTCCTTATCCTAACCCCTGTTGATGACTGATATTTTTACTGTCTATATTTATAGTTTGGGTTTTCCAGAATGGATTCCAGAATCCCTAAGGTTGAGTTCATATAGGCTTTCAGATTGGCTTCTTTCACACATCAATATGTACTTAAGGTTCATCCACATCTTTTCATGGCTTGCTAGCTGATTTCTTCTTTAACGTTGAACAATATTCTACTGTCTGGATTATCACAGTTAGTTTACTCATTCAACTACTGGAGGACATCTTCTGGGTTGCTTCCAGGTTTTAGTAACAAAGAATAAAGCTGCTATGAACATCTGTGTGTAGATTTTCATGTGGACACAGATTTTTCAGCAAGAAGCAGAATTGCTGGATTAGATGGCAAGATTATGATCAGTTCTATAAGAAACTACCAAACTGTCCTCCAAAGTGGATGCATGATTTTGAACTCCCACCAAATATTAACGAAAGCTCCTATTGCTCCACACTCTTAATATATGGTGATGTCAGTGCTTGGGATTTTGACTATTCTATATGTATGTAGTGGTATCTTATCATTTTAATTTGCATTTCCCTGATATGATATGATATGAAAACAACTTGTCATCTGTTTATCTTCTCTAGTGGGTTCTCTGTTAAGGTCTTTGATATACTTTTTACAGGTTATCTGCTTTCTTACTGTTGCATTTTAAGAGTTCTTTGTATATTTGGGGAACATTTACCTTTAACAGATATATCTCTGGTAAATAGTTTCTCTTTTTGTGGCTTGTCTTCTCATTCTCTCAACATTGTCTCCCACAGAGCAGAAGTTTTTCATTTTAATAAATTCTAGCTTATTGATTTTTTTTTTCTATTATAAAGGGATCCTTTGATATTTTATCCAAAAAATCACTGTCATACCCAAGGTCACCTAGGTTTTCTCCTATCTTATCATCTAGGAGCTTCAGTTTTACACAGGTAGGTTTGTTTGGCTTCATGTTGATTACTAAAGCAGTACTTCATACATAGTAGGCACTCAAAGTTTTTTATACTGACTTAAATTTATTTATGTATTGCATTATGTACAATATAGTTTTAAGAATTTGTCTGTCTTTTGCTTTAGATTTCTGGCAAAGAATTTCAAGACCTCTTCGAATTTCCTGAATAATAGGCATATGTCTATTTCTGTGTAGTACAGATTTATAAATATAAAAATCGAATTAAGATNTATGTATTGCATCATGTACAATATAGTTTTAAGAATTTGTCTGTCTTTTGCTTTAGATTTCTGGCAAAGAATTTCAAGACCTCTTCGAATTTCCTGAATAATAGGCATATGTCTATTTCTGTGTAGTACAGATTTATAAATATAAAAATCGAATTAAGATGCTAAGAACTATAACTTTGAAGTGGTTTGTTTACAGAGAATCAAGACATCATTAACAATAATTGAAATATACTGTCCATACCTCAATATACAATGGGACATTCATAAATTTTGTGTGTTCCACGAACAGTCTATTCTAATAGCTTCTAGGTTAGGGGAGGCAAGGAAATTAAGCAAAGTATTGGGCAGGCATTAGTAGAGCAGGTGAGTCCTATTACACTGGATTTTCATAAGCTGAGCTAAGGATCTGCAGTAAAGGCAATCAATTATTTCAAAAGAAATTCAAATTCAAAAATCAATAACTGGCTTTCTTTGCACAAGGGGAATATCTAATAGCAGCAATCAGTAACTAGGGCAACTTCTAACCTGATACATTTAGGCAAAATGATTTCAATTTCTATCTCCAAGGATATTTTAGTGCTTCTCTTCCATCTTATTACTTTGAAAACTGTTCATTAGAGATTCAAGGCTTTTCTGAACTGAAAGTCACTATAGAAATTAACACAAGAGAGAACATCTGTTGGAGACATATTGTGAAGTTAAATTTGAATTCAGGTTTAAATATGTAATAAGGATAACTGTTACAATAAACTAATTCTTTTGCTTAATGAAAGCAAATGAATAAGTGTGTTGTGTTTCATTTGTAAAAACTGTTTGATATTTCAGAAGTGCTGGGCAGATTTTACCTTTATACCATCATAATACAAAAGAGGTTTGTTAGCAAATCAACAGTACAAAGGAAGAAAATGTTTCTGTTCAATCACCACTTTCACAGCAGTGTTTGCATTCAAACAATGAATTGCCAATTACAAGTCACTATTATCTGTATGTGTAAAAGCAAGTTCTCCAAGATATGTGACACATAAGTAACATATATAATCCATCTCTTCCTTCCTGAATCCCTTGAAGCTAACAAAACCAAAGTTATGTTTTTTAATTCT
This sequence comes from Neotragus pygmaeus, assembly GCA_006410875.1. Taxonomy (NCBI): domain Eukaryota; kingdom Metazoa; phylum Chordata; class Mammalia; order Artiodactyla; family Bovidae; genus Neotragus; species Neotragus pygmaeus. The sequence goes on from SJYV01056033.1 coordinate 43,114, forward strand.
ATAAATTTGGTTTGTTATAAAATCAAATTACCTTCTCAGTGAATACAAGTTAAAGTTTCTTTATTGTGTGAAAATAAGAACCAACTAGCTGGAAATCTCATTTTCATGGCTATTCTTTCACTAGAAGAATTCATTTTAATTTGAGCACTTAAAAAAAATCCAAAAATCAGTCCAAAGTAACTAATTCCAGTCTCAAAATTATATTTCAAGTTCTACATCTCCCTGCCTTTCCAATAAAAACAAATTTTAAGAGTTTTGAAAATAAATGTATGAATGACAAGTGATGAATAAATAAATGTGAGCAAATGCCAAAGATAAGTGATAACTGCTAAAAAATGATTTTGATTGTTCTGTGTATAACAAGATTTCTCACCCTCAGCATTTGTGACATTTGGGGCTGGATAATTCTCTTGGAGTCCAGTCCACTGCTGCCCAGAAAATGTCCAGTAGAACCTACCCCTTGACTCAGTTGTGGCAACCAAAAATGTTTCCAAATGTTGTCAAATGTCCCCGTAGGTGTGGAGACAAAATTACCTCTAGTTGAGAATCATTGGCTAGTTTATTGAAAATCATGACAGCAGGGTCCCACCCCCAGAAATTCTGATTCAGCCAGTCCAAAGGGATTTTATGACCATCAAAGATTTTTCTGTTAGTAATCCTGAACCCTAAAAACACTATTTACTTATTTATCTGAGGATAGCATTGATCGGGAGGGGAGAGATGTTCCTAAAAACCCAACAGTGGATTCAACAATTTGACCATAGCAATATTTCTGATTGCACAGACCTAAGAGTCTGAGGGAGAGCCACTGATGGCCTCTTATCAGAAACCCATGAACCTTTTCAGGCATCACAGTATATAAAATGTTTTCATGAGCTCTGCATCCTCCCAAAAATCCTCTGGGGGAAACAGCACAAGCATTTTCCAAATAAGTTTCCATAACCATTTCTATATCATTAGGATTTATATTTCTAGTTTCTGTGATCATGAATAACAACACAACAAAAGCTAAACAACTCTTTCAACTACAGGACTTCCCTAGAGGAAACAGACTCAGGTTGCCCTACTTACACGCCCAAATCTGTCAAAACTCAAAGCTAGGTCTTGTCACACATGCAAAATATTCTTATTCGTGAGCCACACAGTTCTCTTTTTCAGCAACTGTGACTGAATCAACAGACCAGTTCACTATAAATTGGGCACTAAGGAGTTCTACACTCTTATCTACATGTATCACTAATTATATGTGAATAAGTATAAACAGTTTTTAATTTTGATGTTGTTTTCCATCTAATAACTTACAAATATAGTACTCATTTCAGTTAATATCCCATATTCTCTGCACATTGAATTATATGTCTTGTGCTGATGTTGTTTTCTTAGTAGTCACATTTTTCCTTATCTATCTTATGGTCAAATAAATTATCCTTTTCCATAGTCTACTGTTAAATTTATCCTGCACTATGCAACTGACTGACTTTTATGAACTAGAGTCCGCATGTATTCCTGTCAAATTTATCTTTCTGGTCCAACCCAAATGTCCATTTTGTATAAACTAAATCATCAAATTGGTGACAAGGATACATGTAAATTCTTTATGAGCTTGATATAACCTCTATCTTTCCTTCTAATCTCATTTCTAATCATTATTAAGAGATATTTATACTTCTGAAATCCTCTGAGCAAGATGGAATCATAAAGACCTGTCAAGTAAATGGAACAGCACCATCAATAACTGGGTGGATCAGCCCAGAGTATACTGGCTTTCAACAGGCCACTAAACAATGTCCAAGAATGTGGTACATGAGTACTTCACTGCTAGCTTCCAGGCTCTTTCCAGACTTACCTCACCTTGGTCCTCATCCTTATGCTATATACTCTATACTATGAGCCAATAGGACATTATCCATTAATTAAATTTAACAAGATTTTCTTCAAGTCTTAGACTCACTTTTTTCACCTATCCACTCATGAGATTCTGCTTTGCCTGGTGAGATTCTATTAATCCTTCAATCATCTCCTGCCATCATTATCTCCTTCACTGTACATTGTTTTTGGAAGAAAATCTCTCCTTCTACTGAATTCTCATAGTAATATATGAATATACCATTCTAAAGGTGAACTTCCAGATGCTCAAGCTGATTTTAGAAAAGGCAGAGGAACAAGAGATCAAATTGCCAACATCCACTGGATCATCTAAAAAGAGAGTTCCAGAACAACATCTATTTCTGCTTTATTGACTATTCCAAAGCCTTGGACTATGTGGATCACAACAAACTGTGGAAAATTCTGAAAGAGATGGGAATATCAGATCACCTGACCTGCCTCTTGAGAAACCTATATACAGGTGAAGAAGCAACAGTTAGAATTGGACATGGAACAATCAACTGGTTCCAAATAGGAAAAGGAGTATGTCAAGGCTTATTTAACATATATGCAGAGTACATTATGAGAAACGCTGGGCTGGATGAAACACAAGCTGGAAACAAGATTGCCAGGAGAAATATCAATAACTTCAGATAGGCAGATGACAACACCCTTATGGCAGAAAGTGAAGAACTAAAGAGCCTCTTGATGAAAGTGAAAGAGGAGAGTGAAAAATTTGGCTTAAAGCTCAACATTCAGAAAACGAAGATCATGGCATCCGGTCCCATCACTCCATGGGAAATAGGTGGGGAAACAGTGGAAACAGTGGCTCACTTTATGTTTTTGAGCTCCAAAATCATTGCAGATGGTGATTGCAGCCACAAAATTAAAAGACGCTTACTCCTTGGAAGGAAAGTTATGACCAACCTAGATGGCATATTAAAAAGCAGATACATTACTTTGTCAGCAAAGGTCCATCCAATCAAAGCTATGATTTTTCCAGTAGTCATGTATGGATGTGAAGAAAGCTGAGTGCTGAAGATTTGATGCTTTTGAACTGTGTTGTTGAAGAAGACTCTTGAGAGTCCCTTGGACTGCAAGGACCAGTCCAACCTAAAGGAGATCAGTCCTGAGTGTTCATTGGAAGGACTGATGCTGAAGCTGAAATTCCAATACTTTGGCCACCTGATGCGAAAAGCTGACTCATTTGAAAAGACCCTGATGCTGGGAAAGATTGAGGGTGGGAGGAGAAGGGGATGACAGAAGATGAGATGGTTGGATGGCATCACCAACTCAATGGACATGAGTTTAGGTGAACTCCAGGAGTTGGTGATTGACAGGGAGGCCTGGCATGCTGTGATTTCTGGGGTTGCAGAGTCAGACACGACTGAGTGACTGAACTGAAGTGAAAGGTGCTCACTATTTGCTAACACATTATCCCTATGTCACATCTACTTAGTTCCTAAAGCAGTGTTTTTCACTCAAGAATTTTCTGTGATTTAACTAATGAATTAATAGTATTCCTTGCACTTGAAACTTATATGTGAAAACTGGTAAAATGTGGCACCTAGAATCAGCACAAATTAAAGAGCTGGCTTGACAGAATAGAGTGAATGAGAAAGAATTTCATAGAAAATCCTACATTAATAATGAGTATCTTTTAATAATGGGCATCTTTTAATAATGAGATTAGTCAGTCTAACAGGCTTCAATATCTATACCTAGCTCCATTATATTTCTAGTTTCTCTGATCTTGAATAACAACATAACAAAAGCTAATCAACACTTTCAAAAGAGGAAAGAGTTTTAGTAAAGAGCACTTCAGAAATTATTCAAAACCTACAGTGGTTACAGGTGGAAAATTAGGTTTGGGCCAAAACAGTAATTGCTTAACAAGTCATCAGGTCACTAACTCATTTCAAAGCCATTCAACCTGGAATAAGCCTGGTGAGCCTAATTCTATCTCTACTGAGATAAAAACTACTTAGAGGAATGAAGCAATTGATTCTCAAAAGAACTCCAATATAAAACAACGACCTAAGTTAGATAAAAGAGAAAAAGAAGCTCAGAATTTGAGCCACAAATGATTTACTCTCTTTTATCACATCTGCTGAGATAGAATTTAGGCTGGGAAAAGCTTCCAGTGAAACCTTAGATTGGTTTTACAATAAATATAGTAAATTTACCCGAATTCTTCAATTTAAATCAAATAAAAATATGCATATATTTTAACAAACCAGTGTTGAAAAATTACCCATCTAAGAAAATTTGCTTAAGCAACCTAAATAAATGTCCTCCTTATTTTCAGCAACAAACTGCAAAATTCCAGTATGAGCAAGGATTTGAACAAAAACCTTCTATATTCACTGCAGTGGGATGATATCTATTTTATCAAATCAACTGACATGAATATTATAAAATTATCATCAAACATAATAGTTCCATATTAACAAACTTCATTACTACATATATCTACACACACACACACACACACACACACACACACACACACACAGTGTGATACAAACAAACGCTTGGGAGTTCAGAGATCTCAATTTTAAGTTCACCTTCTCTCATTCTAACTCACTCAATGCCTTGTGGTCAACTGCTTCTCTTCAGAGTTTCAGAAGTAGAAAAGAGATGCTTGAACTACATGAATTTTTGAATATATGGACTTCTAGTATTGCTAGTCTATGCGTTCATGACCTTCTATGATGAGGGTCTGTAGAACTGAGATAATATACATTTTAACCATAAGAGTGTTAAATGTATTCTCCTAAAAACCAGTACTTGAGTTTTTAAAAAAAAATGACATTCAAATAATAACTGAAAGTAAGGTGGCTCCCCTCCCTCACCTCTACCAGTTGTCTCTGATGTTCTAGTATTCATTCTATTTCTTACTCTTCAAAAGTACAGACAATTAAACATTTGCTTATTCACCAAATGCATCACTTTAGATCAATTTTGTGTCAAGGACTGTTCCTAGGCAGCAGACATACAGTGATAAACAATACAGACAGGCAATCATAAATATTATAGATCTTATAACTAGTAGGGGAGACAACTAATAAATAACAAGGCAAGATAGTTATGGAGTATGACAAGAGGTACAGAGATAGCGAAGATAAAGCAGGTTGATCAAGAAAGGCTTTTTTGAAGTCTTGAGGCTTTGAGCTGAGACCCAAGGACAGGCCATTTGCCATCAATGCACATTGTCAGCAGATAGAGGGCAAGCAAAGACAAAAGTCCTGGGAGGAGATAGGAATCATCGTGTTGGTCATTAGGATACATTTACTAATCAAGAACATGGAAGACTGGCTTCAAACTTCTGTAAAGGATTGTTGTGAAACCATGCTCTGGATATTATAACCAGAAAAACTATGTAAGCTTTGGAATAGTTCTTGACTTCTATCTCAATCTCACTGGCCATATCCAATTGGTCACCAAGTCCTATTAATTTAAATCATTTGAATACAAAAAGGTGCCAGTTAGTCACAAAAAAGTTTTATGTTCATTACCCCAGTTAATCCCTTTAAACTTCCTACCTTGTAGGAACATTACTATTATCATCATCACATTATATCTGATCCAGTAAGGGATATACAGATTGAGTAACCTGCAAGGAAACACAGCTACAAAAGGATAAAGCCATGATTCTAAGCAATGTGTCTGATTCCAGAAGCCATGTTTTCTTTACCACATTTCACTATCTCATCAATTCTGTCTCCTCCTTAATAACCCTACTGCCTTGGCTTTATTTAGTTCAAGAGCTCGTCTTCTCTTGATTGGACTTTTGTAAGGTACTTTGGCCACCTGATACAAAGAGCCGGATCATTGTAAAAGACCCTGATGCTGGGGAAAATTGAGGGCAGAAAGAGAAGGGGGCAACAGAGGATAAAATGGTTGGATGGCATCACTGGCTAAAGGGACATGAGTTTAAGATAACTTCAGGAGATATTGAAGGACAAGGAAGCTTGGTATGCTTCAGTCCATGGGGTCACAGAGAGTTGGACACGACCTAGAGACTGAACAACATCTCTAAAGCATTTTCCCTGCCTCCACCTTCTCCCCACTCCAGAAAATTCTCTTTGTGCACACTGAGGCCAGTGTGTAGCACTGAACATGTGAGCTCCTGGACACTTAAAATGAGTCTAGTCCAAATCAAGATGTGCTTCCAGTGTAACACACACACCAGATTTCAAAGACTTAATCTGGAAAAAAAGGAAAGTAGGATATCTTTAACAATTCTCACTGTGCTTCCTGTGCTTCCTAGCCTGAGCCCCGAGCAGAATCTGCAAACTTCTCAAGTCTCTCTAAAGAAGATGACATTGGCCACTCTGTTACAAGAAAGCCCCTGGACAAAGAAGGTAAGGAAGCTGGGTGCCTAAGATTCAGTGTCTCATTAATACAGGTATCCAAGAGCACAAAACATTGCCACAGTGCTCTGAAGAAATAGGGCACAAAGAAAAATAAGAAAGAGGCAGAAGAATATGCTAAACTTTAGCCAAGAGAATGAAGGAGGTCAAAGAGAAACTCCAGGAAGAGATCACAAAGATGACAGAGTCTGTCATCTTAGGAGAACTTCTACCTCTAAACCCATGTTAAAAATGAGATACACTAAGAGAATTAATATATGGCTGCATTCAAGAGTTTCCTTGACCTGGTTACTCCGGGTTTTCAGCACAGAATTAGCCTGCACACTCAGTACATGTTTTGCAGCATTCCACTACTTCCTCTGACCACTCAGGAGCCTTTCTGTGTCCACAGTGAAGGCATCCAGGGGAGCACTTGCACCAGACACCTTGGCCTCTTCTGAGTCCGCTTTTATATAGACCCTTACTAACTCAGCTTTTTTCCCTTCCAACAGCAGAGGGTCCCATTCGATCCTGTTTCCCAATAACCAGTTCATGTGTTTGAGGAAGACAGGACAGCTCCCTGGTTCTCCATCCCTTAAAAAAAAAAAAAAACTGCAAATTTGAAAAGCTTAATATTTAAAGATAGATTAGGTATACTGGATTAAATAAAATATATTATTAAAATTAATTCTGCCTGTGTGAGGAGGATGGCCAGGCAAGATGGAAGAGAGGAAGGGTCACATTCCCTGAAGGGCAACAAAACAGTAACAGAAATTAACAGACCCAGGAAGTGTGCATCCCAGGGATGACTGGACCTGAGAAAGGCTACTTGAAGTGAGTAGATAGAAAATGAAAAGCCAAAACTTCACAGTAGCTATTTTTTTGTATGCTAAGTTGCTTTAGTTGTGTGCAATTCTGTGCTACCCGGTGGACTGTAGCCCGCCAGGCTCCTCTGTCCATAGGATTCTCCAGGCAAGAATACTAAAGTGGATTGTTGTGCCCTCCTCCAGGGGATCTTTCTGAACAAGAGATTATATATATGAATTTTTAAAAGATTTTTATATTATATTAAACAAATGAAGTAAAAAACACTGTTCATTTTTATCTTGTGTTTTCAAAGATGTGTAATTAAACTATCCTGGATTCTTAAAATGAACCAAGACTGTACCAGTGAACTGGAGTTTTTTGTTAAATTGGTAGCATCACAGAACTTCCCTTCACATTTAACTTTCATAGCAGGAGCATAAATAAAGGTTAACACAGGTATTCAAGGGCTCCATTAATTTTACCAAGGGCCTGTTTATAATCTTTTCAAAGTCATATCATTCTCTTTTAAAATAATTATCTTGATCTCATCCTTATTCCCTGGTAGCTCAGATGGTAAATAATCTGTCTGCTATGAAGGAGACCTGGGTTCAATCCCTGGGTCAGGAAAACCTCTTGGAAAATGGACTAGCAGCCCACTCCAGTGTTCTTGCCTAGAAAATTTCATGGACAGAGAAGCGTGGCAGGCCCCAGTCCATGGGATTACAGAGTCAGACATGACTGACTAATACACCATCATTGTCAGTTACCTATCTTACTGTTATCTGTTAATTCATCCTTGCTTGTCAATAGCTTTGTTTTAAGTAACTTGCCAGTTGCACTTTCACTAGCTTTATCCTGAAACTCTTATCTTAAATTGCTGTTTTACTTTATCATCATGTAGTTTACATTCATAGATTTATCATCCTAAATTGTAACAAGAGATTGATGCTCAAAGATATTGGAACAAAGGGCCAGAGATTCTAACATTGAACAAAGGAGGGCATTTGAGTGAGGACTAATTTTCATATATCAGTTCATAGAAAATTATTTCTGATTACAGTAACTTGCTTCTCTATAAAATATAATTTCAGGGATATACAAAACCAAAATGTGGTTATGGAGAACCTTGTTAGATAAAAGGTGAAATTAAAGATACAGTCAAGACAATACATAGACAATCTTAGGAACCCAAGATATAGCACATAGTGTGTTGTACGAAATTCTTCATTTAGCAATTAGGAAAATAATCTGTCAAACCATAAACAAAAATCTTCTGAATAAAGCCTCCAAAGAGAAGTGAGGCAGAGAGAATACCCTTTACCCTATAGGAAATGGTAAGTAGCTCTGATGGAAAAGCAGAAATAGAGCAAGAGTTTTTCTATGCACTGAACTAGATCCTCTAAGCAATAAAGTCAAAGCCATGTCATTATCTCATAAAATGCATAGAAAAGGCACAGAAATGGAAATTATGTATAAGTCCTCAAGCTGAGAAAAAATTGTTTGTGTTCAAAGTATAAAACATCCAATCTGAGCAGATTGTGTGGGAGGGGCAACTGGGAACACAGTTCCCTGGTGTCCAAATGAACATCAAGCTCCTTAACAATGTTTTTTTCTTCTACAAAAGTTTCCCTGCCTCGGGCTAAGCAGGCTCCTTGCCCAAGGTGACATGGAGTAGATGGAGAAGTTAGTTATAATCAAAGAGTTGTCAAGGATTTGCTGTTGGAGTTGACATTGTCTCAACAACCATCTTTATGAAATGTTATTGAGACTATCCCCATGGAAAAGAAATGCAAAAAAGCACAATGGCTGTCTGGGGAGGCCTTACACATAGCTGTGAAAAGAAAAGAAGTGAAAAGCAAAGGAGAAAAGGAAATATATAAGCATCTGAATGCAGAGTTCCAAAGAACAGCAAGAAGAGATAAGAGAGCCTTCCTCAGTGATTAATGCAAAGAAATAGAGGAAAAAAACAGAATGGGAAAGACTAGAGATCTCTTCAAGAGAATTAGAGATACCAAGGGGAACATTTCATGTGAAGATGGGCTCAATAAAGGACAGAAATGGTATCGACCTAACAGAAGCAGAAGAGATTAAGAACAGGTGGCAAGAATACACAGAAGAACTGTACAGAAAAGATCTTCACAACCAAGATAATCACAATGGTGTGACCACTCACCTAGAGCCAGACATCTTGGAATGTGAAGGCAAGTGGGCCTTAGAAAGCATCACTATGAACAAAGCTAGAGGAGGTGATGGAATTCCAGTTGAGCTATTTCAAATCCTGANTTCATCAAATGAGTATCAGTCTTACCAAACATGATAAGCATCACCACCACCATCATCAAGCTATTGGTGAGATAATATTTAGTTGGAACCATTTTGCCACAATAAATCATATGTGTAAGGACTCAAGCGAGGAATATCTTATTAACTAAGAAAAGTCCTATATGAATCAAGAGGTTCAACTCCTGATTCATACCCATTTGTCTAGCATACCCATTTGTCTAGCCCACACTATCTTAATTTTTTAAGGAATGTCAATATTTAAATCCTAGATTTCATGTAAAAATCCTATTTTCCAGTTTACTCTGAGTGGTAAATAGACCTGCCAGTGCTGCGCCTACATTTCTGCACAATAGTGGTGAGTAGATCTGTCAACAGCTCCCTCCTGACTGGGGAGGCTCTATCCAAGTTGCCATCATCACTATCCTGCCAGACTCACTCATCCATATTACCTTCCTAATCTCTGTGGGCACTTGAGTTGCAACTAATGCTTGAAATCACAGATTTTTGCAAAGAGTACTAGTCCTTAAGATCCAGACTCTTATTGCTGTGAAACAAAGAAAGAAGGAAATACACAGGCTAAAAAAAATTATTCCTCTGGGAGAAATCCATTGTTTGGCACTTAACAATTTTTTAGACCAAACAGAAATGTTATACACTATTCTAATGATCTCTTATTGGTATCATTCTGTGAGAAAAGAAACAAAAATACTTCTTGTGATTTGTTCTAAAAGAATGAGGATTCAGAAGGCAGGAGAAAGCATCCACACTACTTGCAAAGGAGTCTGCAGTGAAAAATTCTCTCTCATATTCAGTACACAGCATGCATTTGGTGACAGATGGTCATTCCAAGTATTGTGGTCTGTTTCAATATATAATGAAAAATATACAAACCTTCTTTTGCACAGTCTAGGTGTGAGGTTTAAACACCTGTTTCAAATTACTGATACCATAAATATTCTTGGAAACTAGAAAGCCCTGTGCTTTAAGAAAATGAGAGATGCCACAGCCAACCACACTAAGCTGAGTAGGCTTGGGTCCAATGAGCAATAAAAAAAAAAAAGAAAGACAGCTGTTGGTAATAATGATATTACTGAGTAGAAATACAGTTAAAATCTATTGCTACAGTGTGCTTAGTTGCTCAGTCATGTCTAACTCTTTGAGACCCTATGGACTGTACCCCACCAGGCTCCTCTGTCCACAGGGATTAATTCTCTAGGCAAGAATACTGGAGTGGGTACACATGCCTTCCTTCAGAGGATCTTCCCCACCCAGGGATTGAATCCAGGTCTCCCACATTGCAGATGGATTCTTTACCATCTGAGCCCCCAGGGAAGCTTTCTCAAAGGTATACTTAAAATAATGAGAGATATTTTACTTTTCATCTCTCTCTTTTCCTTTCGAAGTATTACCTCTGGAATACTCATGAGAAAAATTTTAAGGTGAGGATGTTTTGATGTTCTAATTAACAGAAATCTTAGTGGCATTCTATCATTCTTTTGCATGTCCATTAAATGATCGATTTCCAATATTACACTCAGGAAACTGAATAGCTAACATTTCAGCTCATCTAGCAATTCAGTCAGAAGAAGAGANGATGTTCTAATTAACAGAAATCTTAGTGGCATTCTATCATTCTTTTGCATGTCCATTAAATGATCGATTTCCAATATTACACTCAGGAAACTGAATAGCTAACATTTCAGCTCATCTAGCAATTCAGTCAGAAGAAGAGATCCGAGTTCTTGTCAGTCTTCAATGAAGTTGTCACTGCACTTTCCTGACTCCTTCAGAGAAACATCTGCCTACTTGAGCAACTCCTAACACAGTGCTGTCAAATGACAGAAGGGCTGCATGTCATTCAGTAATTAACCAGAAATATTGCTTGCCAATGGCATTGTGCCATGACAAACAGATGTTGTCCCTCTTACCTGTATGAAAAAGAGGTCAAATGTTCTGAAACAGACACTCTGCCTTCCACCTTGCGGGTATACATTAGTCACTTAATAAGCTTTTCACTTTGTGCAGTATGAATATTAGAGGTAGTTTTCATTTTACTGATTGATTAAATTATCTTAAAGGCAGACTTATTTTTATAATAATTATGCAATTGAGTCTGACTTCAAGATTGGAGGACTGCAAGTAGCTTGTCAGAACACAGGTCGTTTGGCATTGCCTTTTACATCCATGACAGTTTAAATTATATGAACACTGATATCAGTCTTGCCAAAACACACAATAACCTCAACATAAATAGATGAATAGTTGAAACCCACTGTACTTCCCAGCTACAGATACTCAGGGTTAGTTTATCACCATGGATCAGACTGAACAAATTTCTTTAATCCTGTACCTCTGGGCAAATATTTAAAGAAACGATACAATACTTGATAGACCAAAAGTAATTTCAATGAACTAAAATAGTTATTAAAATCTGTCAAAACCCTGTACTTGACTTCTTGTGCTCAGTCCTGCCCAACTCTTTGCAAACCCACGGACTGTATGTAGCCTGCCAGGCTCCTCTGTCCATGCGATTTCCCAGGTAATACTAGAGTGGGTTGCCATTTCCTTTTCTAGGGGATCTTTATGACCCAGGGATCTAACTTGCCTCTCCTGAATTGGCAGGTAGATTCTTTACCATTGAGCCACCTGGGAAGCCCCTATTTGGTTCTCAGTGGACCAAAAATATAATTTCTGCTTTTCATACATTTGTAAGCAAATTTAGGTATTATATTTATATATTAAAACCTCTTCAGAGACTTACTTGTTAAAACTTGAACCCATAGAGTAAATACTTGTTTCAACATTAAAAAGAAAGTAAAAAACTTCCCCCTTTTTAACTTTTTCCTAAAAAATGTTTTGTGGATGATTTTTTTTTAAAAATCAGGCTATCGAAAAGATGTTAAAAAAATAAAAGCACCCCTCTCAACTCCTAATTCTCACTCCTCAGAGATAAAGCAATAGTCAGACATTTTGTGGATCTCTCCTGAAGTCAACCTTATGAATGATACTGTACTCACTGTTCTGCCCCTTGCTACTTGTGTTTAACAATGTATTTTGGACAGATATTCACATTCTCATGTGAAGAGTGCCCTGCTTCATTCTGTTTGATAAATGCATACTTTCTCACTGAATGGATATATCATACTTTATTTAAATATTATATTGCTGTGGCTGTTTAATCACTCAGTCATTGTCCAATTCTTTGCGACCCCATGGACTGCAGCCCACCAGGCTCCTCTGTCCATGGGGATTCTCCAGGCAAGAATACTAGAGTTGGATGCTATGCCCTCCTCCAGGGGATCTTCCCAACCCAGGGACCAAACCCAGGTTTCCTGCACTGCAGGTGGTTCTTTACTCTCTGAGCCACCTGGGAAGCCCAAATATTCTCTTACTGATGGTAATTTTGTTTGCCTCCCTTTTTTAGCTGCGACAACAATGCTGCAATGAACAAAAGATTGACTGCCTGGTAGCATTACTTAAAAGTAGAATGAATTTCTTTCAGAAACTGAGGAAATTATCCACCTTTCTACAAGTGAGAAGAGCCACAATGGATTCTTGCTCCATGATTGTTGTAATCAGCCCCCTTCTTAGCATCAAGATCGGTCCATGGTAATTACCCACAAATGTTCGTGTATGTCCTCTTTGTGGGTCTCATCATAGTTACATCTATAAGCTAGGAAATGTCAGGACTATTTGAGGCATATAAGCAGGGGGCACAGGACTGGAAAAGGTCAGTTTTCTCTCCAATCCCAAAGAAAGGCAATGCTAAAGAATGTTCAAACTACTGCACAATTGCACTCACCTCACACATTAGCAAAGTAATGCTCAAAATTCTCCAAGCCAGGCTTCAGCAGTATGTGAACCATGAACTTCCAGATATTTAAGCTAGATTTAGAAAAGGCAGAGGAACCAGAGATTAAATTGCCAACATCTGCTGGATCATCGAAAAAGCAAGAGAGTTCCAGAAAAACATCTATTTCTGCTTTATTGACTATGCCAAAGCCTTTGACTGTGTGGATCACAACAAACTCTGGAAAATTCTTCAAAAGATGGGAATACCAGACCACTTGACCTGCCCCCTGAGAAATCCATATGCAGGTCAGGAAGCAACAGTTAGAACTGGACATGGAACAACATACTGGTTCCAAATATGAAAAGGAGTACATCAAGTCTATTTACTATCACCCTGCTTATTTAACTTATACACAGAGTACATCATGAGAAATGCTGGGCTGGATGAATCATAAGCTGGAATCAAGATTGTCGGGAGAAATATCAATAACCTCAGATATGCAGATGACACCACACTTATGGCAGAAAGTGAAGAACTAAAGAGCCTCTTGATGAAAGTGAAAGAGGAGAGTGAAAAAGTTGGCTTAAAGCTCAACATTCAGAAAATGAAGATCATGGCATCTGGTCCCATCACTTCATAGCAAATAGAGTGGAAACAGAGACTGACTTTATTTTGGGGGTCTGCAAAATCACTGCAGATGGTGACTGCAGCCATAAAATTAAAAGACACTTACTCCTTGGAAGGAAAGTTATGACCAACCNTCATGGCATCTGGTCCCATCACTTCATAGCAAATAGAGTGGAAACAGAGACTGACTTTATTTTGGGGGTCTGCAAAATCACTGCAGATGGTGACTGCAGCCATAAAATTAAAAGACACTTACTCCTTGGAAGGAAAGTTATGACCAACCTAGACAGCATATTAAAAAGCAGAGACATTACTTTGTAAACAAAGGTCCATCTAGCCAAGGTTATGGTTTTTCCACTGGTCATGTATGGATGTGACAGTTGGACTATAAAGAAAGCTGAGTGCAGAAAAATTGATGCTTTTCAATTGTGGTGTTGAAGACGATTCTTGAGAGTCCCTTGGACTGCAAGGAGATCCAACGAGTCAACCCTAAAGGAGATCAGTCCTGAGTGTTCATTGGAAGGACCGATGTTGAAGCTGAAACTCCAATACTTTGGCCACCTGATGCAAAGAACTGACACATTTGAAAAGACCCTGATCCTGGGAAAGATTGAAGGTGGGAGGAGAAGGGAACAACAGAGGATGAGATGGTTAGATGACANATTGGAAAAGACTCTGATGCTGGGAGGGATTGGGGGCAGGAGGAGAAGGGGACGACAGAGGATGAGATGGATGGATGGCATCACTGACTCGATGGACGTGAGTCTGAGTGAACTCCAGGAGTTGGTGATGGACAGGGAGGCCTGGTGTGCTGCGATTCATGGGGTCGCAAAGAGTCGGACACGACTGAGTGACTGAACTGAATTGAACTGAAGCGATCCCTGATAAGGTTTCTTATCTGGCCCCTGGAAATTTCTAGGAAGGGAAATGAAGAATTGAAGGAGTTCTACACATGCTCAGAATTCTATTTTACTCAGAACAGCCATGCAATCCACAGGCTCTGTGTTTCTGACATCATGATAACATAAAACAATTTATTTCTTTTGCAGACCCCTTGGTATATCAGTCTCAAACTTCTCATGTCACATCCACTTCAATTTCAATTTTACCCTAGGATACCTATACCTCAGCATGGTCAGCCAGCAGCTATCAATGATGGCAAAATTTACCAGACTTTAGAATGAAAAGGATTTCTAGATGAAAAGGATTCGTAAATGCTTTTCAGTGCATCCATGAATCATCTGCTTTCAATGGAGTGATATTTTAGAATCGCCCACTCAAGTTGACACCAATTCTGAATGGCGGGGTCTCACCCTTCTTATGAAGATAAATTCCAATGTCCTTAGTCTCTTCAATACAGGCTCAGTGTCAGTGAAACTCTGCTGTTGCCTGGCATGGACAGATAGAAGAGTAATATCCTTAGAAAATATTAGAAGTCATGTTAAAGCTTTACCCCACTCCCCCATTTAAAGAAACCCAGTAAGCAATATACCTCAACTATCTCACTCTGCCTTCTCATGGAGCTGTATTTGCAGATCTAAGACTTAAAATTTTTTGTTTCAGTATTCTGTAAAGCCCAGTTAAAATCTACCAAGAATCTTTATACTTTTATCTATATATCAGGGAGAGTACTACTATATACTTCATATTTATTTAAAGATTAAAACAAGGAATGAGAAACATTAAGAGTAGCTCAGTAAATTATGTTGTACTTATTGAACTTCAATACATATTACCATTATTCCTTCAATTTTTTACAACTTACCAAAACACTCTTAAAGAACTTAACATACTTCATTCAGGAAAAATATTTCAGTAAAAACATCCTATTTTTGTGACCCTGATATTCACTTCTATTGAACAACGGAAGCTGTACAATCCATAGTACTTCCTCTCTATCTTGGCTACCAGGACTCTGTCATTTATGCTAAATTACTCTTTCTTGAATCATATAAAGATTGTTTCATTTTCTATTTATTTAAGTATACCAACTTCTCTTTTCAAATTGATTGGAAACAGCACATGATAGAAGCATTTTTACTAGAAGAAAGGAATCTATACAAAATAAACATAATTCATTAAGGAAAAACACATTTTCTTATCCTTGAGCTCTGAGTTAGGGGAAGCCATTATGGTGTTAACATAAGAGAAATTGAACCCTAACCAGTCCACCATATAGCTGAATGGATGGAAAGAGTTCCCACTTCTTACATCCCCTTTTGTTATGTGACTTTTGTCATGGACTTGAATTACAGTGTCAATAATTTTATCATAAATTATCTTAATCCTTTTGAAAAAAGGAATACAGATACATACATATATAAACAAAAATTCTCTCTCTAGTTTTAATTTTCATTTCAGCGTCACAAAAAGAATCCACTCTGATTTCCTCTGTTCAATAAATACTATATACCAACCTTTACCATGGGTAGCTGGTTTACAATAGTAAAGAGAACAGAAAAGGTCTCCCGAGAATGATACCCTACATCAGATCCTTCCTTTCCAGTTGGGATACAACAATAAGCTAGGGTTATACCAAAGATTGATCCTCTTAATCTTGTGGGTCGTCAGGGTGTGGTCTGGGGATGCTGGAGCATCTAACTCCCAAGTCACACATCCAGTTTTATAGATATTTCTACTTGGAGTTTAATAGGCATGCAAACCTCTAGCCCAGTTACCCCATATGCCACTCAGATATAGTCCATCCTCACTGTTCACTAATTCTATAATTGTAAATTCTATACATGAACCTACTCAATGAAATTGCTAATACCAGAATCAATACTCACAGCTTTTCATGGTCATACAGACATACAGAGAGTAGAGAAAATGACACAAACATTTCAGATTGAGGTTGAATAAAGTAATAGTCCATTTTCTTATTTCAACTTAGTACAACCAGGTGTCCTTTCTGTGGTCTATTTAAGTGTCACATCTTTCACATTTCTGTGCCTTTGTTAGTAATTTATCAATGTCGTCCCCCAGCATGGCACCAAAATCCTGATATTCCTAATTGCAATATGCTTTACAGAAGGAAAAAAGTGTATTAGAAAAGCTTCACTTGAGCGTAAGTTTTATAGTGCTGCTAGCGGTGAGCTCAACATTGTGAATCAACAAAGTGTATTAAATACAGGATCTTTAAACAGAAATACACAGGAAACAAGATAATGTATTAATGAGTTGAAGAGAGTGTTGTGACCAGAGTCTCATAGGAACCTAACATTGTATTTTTTGTAGGAGCAATGAGTCTGCATTCACTAATTTAGTGTCCACAATGACTTTATATGACACAACTACCATGATTAATAAGAATCAACTTATTTCTTAAATGTGTGATCACGCAAACAAGCTTGTTATGTATTCTTTGAGATGAAAGAATACAACAAGCGGGAAAAAAAAGCACTATTAAACAGTGATTTTGAATATTAAATCTCATGAGGAAAATAAAACAAAGTCAACAGAAAGAAGGTGACTGGGAGGAAGAGGACCACTTAAGATTAGATGGTCAGGGACTGCCCTGGAGGCCACTGGTTAAGAATCACCTTGCAATGCAGGAGATGTGGATTCAATCACTGGTCAGTGATCCAAGGTCCTTTATGCCACAGAGCAACTGACCGTGTCCCCCAACTAGAGAGTTCGTGCTTCACAATGAAAGATCTCACATGAAGCAATGAAGATCATGCATGCAGCAACTAAGACCCAATGAAGCCAAATAAATAAATATTTGAAAAAAGTTAGATAGTCAGAAAAGTCTCTTGGATGAGGTAATATTTGTGCTGATCCCTGAATATCTAGAAGAAGCTAGCAATAAAAAAGATGATGAAAACAGGCAGAGGAATTCAGGCAGAGATAGTAAACATAAGAACCTTGAAGAAAGCCTATTCCAATAAGTAGGCATATTCCAATAAGCATGGCTGGAGCACAGCTTAGGGATGTGGGTGGGGGAGCGGGAAGAGGTTAAGGGCAGAAGGCAGGGACTAGATCATAGAAGAGCTATGGGACCATGGTAAGAAGTTCATATTTTAAGAACAAACAGAAGCCATTTCAGAACTCTAAGCAGGCAATGATATGACCTGATAAACTTGTATATATATTTATTTATAATATATAGTCATTATATATAATATCAGCTTATCAGGCCATATATATAATTATATATATAGTATTTTATTATATATGTGTGTGTGTATATGTATATGTGTGTGTGTGTGTGTGTGTGTGTGTGTGTGTGTGTGTATTTGGCCATGATGCATGGTTTGCAAGATCTTAGTTCCCTGACAGGAACTGAACCTGAACCCTTGGCAGTGAAAGCACAGAGTCTTAACCACTGGACTGCCAGTGAATTCTTCCAATTAAATTTTTTAAAAGCTCCATTTGGCAGCTATGTGAAGAACTATAGCCAGGCCAGGAAGAAAACCAAAGAGCTGGTAATCAGCTCTAGTTAAGATCTAGATGAGATATGGTAGTAGCATGACTAGGACTTTTATCACTGGTAATGAAGTGATCTGAGTGGATTTAGGATGATAACAGCAAAATAAAGGGAATGCAATGAAGGGAAAGCAAAATAACAGGAATTAAGTATGCCTTCTAGGTGTCTTGAACCATTTGAGAGTGGTACTTGGCCGGAAGAATAGTCCTGAATGAACAAAACCCTGAATTCTGCTGGATATGGCTAGAATGCATTTTGAGATATGACCACAGAGTTCAGTAATCAAGTCAGAGTGGGTGTCCCTTGTGGCTCAGTGGTAAAGAACCCGCCTGCCAATGCAGAAGATGTGGATTCGATCTCTGGGTCAAGAAGATCCCCTGGAGGAGGAAATGGCAACCTGCTCTAGTATTCTTGCATGGAAAATTCCAGAGACAGAGAAGGCTGGCAGGCCGAGGTCAGTGGGGTCCCAAAAAAGTCTGACATGACTTGCTAACCAAACAACAATCAACTCATAACTGCAAATACAAATGTGGGCATCACTGGCATATAGGAGATATTTAATTAAAGCCTTGGTATTAAATGCAATTACCTCGTAAGAGGAGCAGAGAAATGAACAAAATTCTGGACAGAACAACATCAAGGACTACTCTACAAGAAAATCAGCCAAGAAAACCAAGAACAAATCTCCAAACGGATAAAGGAAATTAGGGTTTAAAAATATCTTAATTCTCTCATAGATACCACAAGAGTCCTCAGTTCAGTTTAGTCGCTCAGTTGTGTCTGACTCTTTGCGACTCCATGAACAACAGCATCAAGAGTCCTAGAATGATGTAAATCTGTTTATCTGTATTGTGAAAGTTCTATCATAAAACAGAATGCTTTGTGTTGGCATTCTCATTCTCATTGTAACAATATATCGTTATTCTCATTATCATTATTTACTTAATCACTACCATATTAAGGATTAGATTCTACCAATGTAATAAATATGCTCTTAGAATTTTCCACTGGGACAATTTTCATTATTTTCTTAAGCCAAATATATGAGATAAATGTTTTTTTATTGCAGATAAATTACTCACTGCCCTAAGCTGCTAGAGATCTTTAACTCTCAGGCAGTGAAAAGGAGCCCAGCAACCAAGGTCATTCTCAAGGATGCATCACCACAGCCCACACTTTATGTTGGTTCCTCTGTACTTGTCATTTTTAATTGTTTTTGGCAGCTGAGGTTACCTATTTCCAAATTAAGCAATAAAAATGCTGAAACATGGCCACAGTTGCAGATGGACAAATACCTTGAGCCTAATGATAATTTTGTTTGTACATTATTCTTCTTCTAATTATCATCTTACAACAGAACTTGGGGGATTTTTATTCATTTAAAATCCTTTGTTGTTCTAAACAATGGAAAACTAGGCTCACTGCCATCAACAGCAGGCAGAGCTCAGGGCTTGACAAAGAACACCTTCACATAGCATCATTTTACTCCATGTTGAAAACAACTCAAACTTGGGTTGGATACGTTTGGGGGGAAAAAAAAAACTCCCTCCCCTATGCTAACACCCTGTGTGACCTTGCTTTGCCACCCACCTTCACCCCACACTTAGCTGGACATTCACAAGCTCCACATTCTCCTTCTCATCTTTTTTTTTTTTCCACTTAAAATCAAAGACAGTGTCTAATTTCTCCCTCTAACCACAGTACACAGCTAAGTTGTCAGTAAATTGCAGGTTCTCATATGTTCAAATAAAATGGTACTTTCCATCAACAATGCCCTGCTTCCTAAAATCTCTTATGTTTTGATGCAGAACCTTTAACGTTTTCAACTCAATTCATTAATTTGTATTTGGGGGGACTTTTTCACCTTTTGGACACGACTGAGCGACTTTCACTTCACTTCACTTTCACCATATTCACTTCACTTCACTTTCGCATTATTTTGTAGCGTCTGCTAGACCCTAAGTTTGGAGATGCAGTTTTTACAAAACACTTACCCTTGAGGAACTGACAGGTTAATTGTCTGTTGAATAATTAAGGTAATTAAAAAACATCCAAAATAAGTGCCAAACATATAGATTATATTAAAGGCATCAAAGTGGTTCACAGGAAAGAGATCAGCATGTGTGGGAGTTATTAGGGAACGTTTTTTTAAAAAGACAGAATTTAAACTAAATAAGGGTAAGACAGAAAAAAAGCACAGGGAGTGTCTTCCTGGAATAACATGTATCGTAAGCTAAAAGGACTAATAAGTAGAAAAATTTGTGGAGGTAAAAGATCAATGTCCAAGAAGGAAAACGAAAAAGGCAAAATGAACAAGTTGGGTCTATGTCCTAGGAGATTTTTTTTCCCAATTTTTATTGAAGTACAGTTGATGTACAATGTTGCTAGTATCAGATGTCCAGTGAAGTAGATCAGTTATACATAAAGATTGCCATTTTCTTATGCTGAAGTCCAGAATCTCTTTTAAAAGCAGCAGGGAGTGACTACAAGTTTTGTATTTATTAAAGAGGGAAAAGAACAATTTGTAAGGTTTTAAGATGGCTTGTAAGAGGGGAGCTATTAATGAGGGCAGTGAATCCAGTGAGGATATGATTAATATAATATAAGAATTAGAAATGGTTGTGAATACTTGTAGAAGCTATTGATTGATTAAATACGACTGCAGGAGAAACATGAAAGCCAGTGCTGAGGTTTCCAGCTGGGCAACCAGAACAGTGGCGACATTACTGACAGATATAAGGAAGTCAGTTCAGATCAAAGGAAGGCTGTTTGGGAAAGAAAAAAGAATTCTAATCTAGGCTTACTGACTCTGGGGTGCTATTAAATCACCTCAATAAAGCCATTTTTAAAAAACGTCTTTTGTAAAAAACATCTCCCAAGAAGCTAGCAATATCAAACTGGAGATTATAACAGAAATCTTTCCAGGTTTCGTGGAAGATACAGGCAATCATTTTTGGCTGTGTATTCTGTATATGTATGAAATAAATGCATGCTTTTCAGCATTTAATACATTTTAATGATATTTGGAACTAATCTCTACGACGAATCCCTATGGGTCCCTTTGAGCCAAAAAATAGTAGACAAATTTCGGAGCTGTAAAATACCTTTAAGGACCATTACCTCAACGGATATTTACCCAGAAGATTTATGATAGCTAACAATTGAGAGGAAATGTGGTTCTGGAGAGAACACGAGTAGTGAAGACCTGGGTATTTGCTGCTCAGCCCATCAGCCCTCTCTCCTTAAGCAACTTACAAGTTGACTGGCCTTAATAGCAACATTAGGCCAGATAATCTAGAACATTACCTCAAGTTCTAATCCTTGTTTCTATCAAATTCCTTTGTACTAAAGCAACAGTATCATAAATTAAAGTGAAAATTCTATATAAAAGAAAAAGAACACAGAGAAAAGAGAGATGAGGGTCTCTTTAAGAACGACCTGTCCATCAAGGCAAGCTGCTTCCCTTGCATTGCTTCAGATTGCTCAAGGAGCATTTTCTGTGTCTCTGTTGACTAATTAAGGTATGATTAAAGGGCTGCTTAGACATGCAGCAATATGGATAGAGTGAGAATTCTAATAGAAATAGGTAATCACATTACATTTTAATATGAGCACCTTTAATGAATAAAAGCTCATACATTTTTTTTTTCCCCTTCATGTGACTGAGTCTTCCAGAGAAAAGTCAATGCATTCTGTATTTTTTACTGCACTCAGAGAATAACCAGAGAAGGGAATCAAACTCCACTCTCACCATTTAATGTTCCTGGTGCTTTACATATATAACAAACATAACCTCACTGAAGCCTCAAAACAGTCAAAGATAAGTCTTACTTTGATATTAGACATTTTACAAATTAAAAAGCTGAAACTAAAATGTTAGATTAGCTTACATTGCCACTTGGTTAGTCCATGCTAGAGACAAGATTCAAATGCAGGCTGTATTCCAAAAGCCCTTTCCTTTCTATACCTCTGCCATTAGCCACATTTAAGGAATCAAAATTACTTCATCATAAAAATACTCCACAAAAGGCACTAGCTTAGAAAGCTAATTGTAACACCAGGCTACTTGGGAGCAAATCTCAGGTACATGACCTAACTAAGTCACCCAAACTCACTCTGTCTCAATTAAAATGTGGATAATGATGCTAATGCCTCCAATGTATGGCTATTTTGAGAGTTAAATATGTTACTGTAAGAATTTACCTCCCTGTGCCTGATAGCTATTATTATGCCATTCACTGAGCTAGATGTTTTATATACATTACTATATCTAATATTTCAGAAAAGGCAATGGCACCCCACTCCAGTACTCTTGCCTGGAAAATCCCATGGACAGAGGAGCCTGGAAGGCTGAAGTCCATGGGGTCACTGAGGGTCTGACTCGACTGAGCAACTTCATTTTCACTTTTCACTTTCATGCATTGGAGAAGGAAATGGCAACCCACTCCAGTGTTCTTGCCTGGGGAATCCCGGGGACAGGGGAGCCTGGTGGGCTGCCATCTATGGGTTCGCAGAGAGTCGGACACGACTGAAGTGACTTAGCAGCATATCTAATATTTATAACAACTGTATGAAATAAGCAGTATTATCATCCCCATCTTACTGATGAGAAAACCAAAGCTCAAAGAAAGCAAAGAACTAGCCTAAGATCAGTTCAGTTCAGTTCAGTCGCTAAGTCGTATCCGACTCTTTGTGATCCCATGGACTGCAGCACGCCAGGCCTCCCTGTCTGTCACCAACCCCCAGAGTTTGTCACATCACAGTAAATGGTAAAGCTTGGATTTTAATAAATTCTCTGCAGCCCAAAGTTTCCATTCCTTCTAGTAAACCATATTAAAACAAACCTATTTGTCAAGGCAATGAATGGTAGATGCCGCAATAGGACACCACCACCATTTTAGGGACTTGAGTAGAAGTTTGTTGCCTTTGTACAACCAAATACAAATCTGATATCGGACAGGTGGCCCTCCCCAACTCTGAAGCTTCACCATATGGAACACCATGGACTCAGGATCTCCATGGCAGGATACAAAGGAGCTGGAGAACGTGCATAGTTACCAATGACTTGGCCCAGTCACACCAAAGCATCTGTGTCAAATCCACTAGTCCAAACTAATCACTTGGCTCGAGCTTGACTGCAAGGGAGACTTGGAAAGGCAGGGGAGCAAATGGATATTTGATGAGCTTTGTCTCTACCAAAATAAACTACTGCTTAAAGTAAGTTTGTAGATTCTTAGATGTCTTCTTTTGACAGTTTTCTATTTTGGAGAAGCACACTGTCAAAGTTTTCATGGCAAACCTACTGAAATGGACACCTATTATTTCATCTGCTCCCTTCCCTCCCTGGAAATTTTCACACAACCTGTAAGAAAATCTGTTTCTGCCCAATCACAGTTTATATGTGTGAACTTCAGCTGTCAGAAGCCGTGAGGACTAAGCCACTCTGTGGAAGGGAAATAAGGGGACAAAGATAAAACAAACAAAAAAAGTCACGAGACAGGAACAGTACTATCAGTATCTAAGGCCCTATTTCCAGCCGTTCCTGAAGCCAGGGCAAATTAACAGTCAGCATACCCTTATCTGTGCAACTCAGCTTACTAATTATTTTTAACATTAACCCTACTTGGGGCCAACTTACAGTCTCCCTCTGCTCACTTAGGAAGATTCCTTGACCAAACTTCTTTTGCCTTTTAGCTTGAATTGGATTCTCTTATCTCCAACCAAAATATCTAATTGAATCATTGAATAAATACATATTGAACACTTACAATGGAATAGACAATGCTCTCAGTGCTGAGGAGAGAGTAGTACACAAAATAGACAGATGGCTGCTATTGAATGGAACTTACAGAAAAACCTGATTTTTATGACAACAGTCACAGATCCAGTTTATACCATGGAAAGCTATTTCAGCCTATTCCTCAGTATTTGAGATACAATAATATAATTTAGTGTTGAATAACTGAATGTATCAAGTGTTCATTCTTGAACTCTTACTATGTAATGAAGCTTAAGAAACAAGGAGGAAGTAGATTCTTAAGTGGGTTTGGTTAGACAAAATAAGAATCATGTAGTGACTGAAAGAACAGAGCAACTGTGTCACATAAAAAAAAAAGTAAAAGAAAAATACAACCCCCCAATGAAAAGCAAAATATAATATTCTTGGCAGTAAAATATTTATATTCCTTCTTAATAAGTAGCAAGTCTTCAGTTATTATTGCCAGCACTGGTCTAAAATCCCAAGTGAAGCAAAACACCCTTTGTCATGTCTGACTCTTTGCAACCCCATGGACTATACAGTTCATAGAATTCTCCAGGCCAGAATACTGAAGTGGATTCCCTTCTCCAAGGGATCTTCCCAACCCAGGGATCAAACCCTGCTCTCCAACACTGCAGGTGGATTCTTTACCGTATGAGCCATAAGGAAAGTCTGAAATCCCAAAGGGGGACTCGGAAAACAATACTAGTCATAGACTCCTCCATCCTAAAGCATTTTTTTTTTTTAATGACAAAGCAATAAAATGTTCCTAAATAGTCTGGTTAAGGATGCTCAGGAGTGAAAAAGCTTATGAAAAAATATGTATTTTCCCAAGTAGAGCCTTTTCTTACATCTTTAAATATACATTTAATAACTACCTGTTAAAACTGTATGTGTAAATATAAAGAAGCCCCTTGAGATATGGAGATGCAAAAACTTAAGTCAGCAGTTGAAGGATATGTCAGTTCAACTATAGATAAAATAATATTTTGCCACATTTAAAATTCAGTTAAATATCATGTTCCAAAATATTTTTAATGCATTTTCCCCCTGGAAAAAAAAACTCAGTATCTTTTTTTTTTTTCAAGCTATAAAGCTTTAGAGGTTCTAAAAAATAAAAATATTTCTTGGGCAAATGTTTTATGCATATTTAAATTATTCAGGCCTTAATGAATAAGAAAGACATGAATCCAATCTTTGCTAAATTATATGTTCCTTCAAAAATGATGGTGATGACACTAGATAAACATTTCTAAATTTAAAGTATCCGATACTTAATGAATCCTAAGTTTATGGTTCATCTCTAGGATTAACAACAGGCCAGGATTTTTACCTTCTTTTCACTCAGCCACAAAGGTTGAGTTTATAAGTTCTTATTTTTGTGCCAAGGGATTCACATTTAGAGAATTTCTTTTCACTGTGCTGGAGTATCTTGTCTTAAACTGTCATTATACACCACTCATCACCATCAACAGCAGCTGTTACAGCACCAGCTGCTCCTGCCTCAGAGAAAAATTCTCTATCTTCCAGGTTTAGATGCTGACCATCCTATCATTTCTGTACTACTTATTAGGCTGTCAGTGTGGTTAGTCATGAGAATTTCCAGCAGGATTTTAAATAATAATATCCTTTTATTTCATAAGTAAGAGCTGGGATGATAGCTCCATGAGTTCCTCAGCTACTCTCTCCCATACCCTGCTGGGTCTCTCTCTCCCCAATCCCTTAGCCAAAGCCCCCATTCTGTTAGTCCAAGATGACTGCCCGAATTCCATTTACCATATCCTAACCCAGGTGAGAGATGGCCTGCCTCTAAGATTTTCTAAATGTCACCCACAATACTTTCATTTAAACTCACTGGCAGGACTTCCCCAGTGGGTCAGTGGTGAAGACTTTGCTTTTGAATGCAGAGGGTCCTGGTTTGATTCCTGATGGGGGAGCTAAGATCCCACAATCCTCATAGCCCCAAATCCAATCATTAATAAAATAGAAGGAACACTGTAACAAATTCAATAAACACTATAAAATGTTCCACATTGAAAAAAAAAACTTTAAAAAAATAATAAAAATTAAAACTCATTGACTAAAACTTTGTCACATGACAGAGCCCTGATTCCAGGGCAAAATGGGATGGGCAGACTTTTACCTCATGGACAATATGCTCAACTGAAAATAGAGGTTATTCCTAAGGAGGAAAAGAAGAACAGATAATAGGAAGTAGCTAGAATATCCAACAGACATTTGTATAAAACTTTATACTTGATCACACATAAAGAAAGAACAGCATACATTACTTTCATTTTATTCATAGAATCTGAACCAAGCTAAAAGAAAATGTGTACAGTGAGGACCTGGTTGTACAGTTTGCTGATTGGAAACCTGGCTGAAAATCCATGTGCAGAGAAATCTGGTCCACAACGCAACAGTGGGAAATAAAAGAGGCAGAGATAAAACAGGGATAACCTCACTTTTCCTTGAGCTAATTTAGTGTGCTTCTGTTCTCACCACCAAAAGGACACTGAGAAGAATAGGCTTCCAGAAACACAAAAATAGGGAGAAAGAGAGGTAATGTTTTGAACAATTGTTTTGTATCTGATACTATGTCACTATATTATGCCTTAAACCTTATAGAAAGGTTTAGGTAGGTTGCACCTACTGAGTCATTCATCAGCAAAGCAAGAGATGTAGGCAGGAGACCTATTTCCAATGGCAAGGAAATTGATTTCTTTATGTTCAGTTTCCATGCCAGCATAATGAGGAGAAATCCTCCTGACCCACACCAACCCCTAACAAGCATTTTGTCCCATCCAGATCAATAATGTCTGGGCTGTGTAGCAAAAGTGATTTCTTCACTCAACATTTGTTCCCAACCAATCCCTCTTGCTCTTGTCTTCTCTCAGTGAGCCTAGAAACCTAAGTGGTTAATTTTGCTTTCACCCAAAGGAAGTCACATGACAGTCCCAGATAGTCCTATAAATGAATATCTTTGGGAAAGGCTTCTCTTCCTGGCTGAAAAATAAATAAGTCCATTGGAAAATAATAAGTTTGCGTCTTCTGCACTCTACCTTTCCAGATGCTTAATGCAAGACCCACAGGTACTGAAGCCATGAAATTAAAAGATACTTGTTCCTTGGAAGAAAAGCCATGATAAACCTAGACAGTGTATTAAAAAGCAGAGACATCACTTGGTCAACAGAAGTCCATATAGTCAAAGTTGTGGGTTTTCCAGTAGTCATGTGCAGACATGAGGTGAAACATAAAGAAGGCTGAGAGCTGAAGAAATGATGCTTTCAAATTTTGCTGTTGGAGAAGACTCCTGAGAGTCCCTTGGACAGCAAGGAGATCAAATCAGTCAATTTTACAGGAAATCAACCCTGAATATTCATTGGAAAAAGTAATGCTAAAGCTGAAGTTCCAATATTTCAGCTACCTGGTATGAAGAGCCAACTCATTGGAAAAGACCTTGATAATGGGAAAGACCTGAGGCCAGAAGAAGAAAGAGCAACAGAGAACAAGATGGCTGGATGGCACCATCAACTCAATGAACATGAATCTGAGCAAACTCCAGGAGACAGTGAAGAACAAGGAAGCCTGGCATGCTGCAGTCCATGGAGTTGCGAGGAGTCAGAAACAACTTGGCTACTGAACAAAACAATAGATTTAGCAGTCATTTTGAAATCATGAGGGAAAAGTCACCTATTTAGAATATCTAGAAGGAAGGATAGACAATAACTAGGTTCCCTAATGGGAATTTTGAGTAACTGAGCCTAACTTTGACTATTTTGGAATTCTTATTACTTGAAAAAAATATTCAATATTCAAATCACTCTTTGTTGGTCATCTTTTTTGCTGCTCACAGTTTAACACTTTATTAAATGAAGATGTGGCTTCTGAAGTTCTTCTGGCTATGATGTTAACCCAGGATCTAGTAAGATCATTGTACTCTGTTCCAGAGACTGCTTCTCCATGTTACCATCCCTTTCCCAAGCTATCTTCAAGCTTCTTCTGCCTCACCATTGCTGCCCTCACTGCACTGACCACTGTCAGAGTTGCCATGGACAGACAGCTTGTTCTGGCTTCAAAAAGCAGACTTTTCACCAAGAAAGTTATTACTCACACACTGTCTTTTGTTGTTTTAGTCATTAAGTCACGTCCAACTCTTGTGAACTCACAGACTGTAGCTTTCCAGGCTCCTCTGTTCATGGGATTTCCAAGGCAAGAATACTGGAGTGGGTTGCCATTTCCTCCTCCAGGGTATCTTCCCAACCCAGAATCGAACCTGTGTCTCTTGCATTGGCAGGAGAATTCTTTACCACTGAGCCATCCAGGAAGCCTTTCATACACAGACTAAGGGTTGCCTTTTCCTCCATCACTCAAAGCAGTTGCCATTCCTATGGAAATTCACTCACACACAAAAGCTAGATATTTAGAGATGCTACGTCCATCTTTGTTTTGAGGTCATCTTTAAATATAAAATTGACAGTGTAATTCTACAACAATCTCATAGGATTTTAATGACTAGTTCCACTTCGAAAAGAATAACATGCCTAAATTCAAGCAGCTATTAATTGGAAAAGACAGGATTAAATGCCATCTATGACGCCCAAAGCTTTATTTTTCCACTTTCTTTTCCTTCCTTCACTGGCTAGCATACTGTGTCTGCTTCTAACTAAATTACAGCTGGAAGGAATAAAAAAGGAAAAGCTAAATGACTTTTCATACAGCAAATTGCCAAATGAGTGATACAGACAATAAGTTACCCTAGGAATTCAGAACACGAATAAATGTCAAAAGGAAGATTGTTTCAATACTTAACAATCACTAATAAGATGAGTCATAATTACTTTCCTAAATAAGATTCCAACTGTTTGTTATAGCTCCTGTTGTCCTCAGTGTGGTTCTCAAGCAAGTAATATAGTCAAAGAATGAACAAATTATTCAACCCTTTTCAGGCCATTTGAGACTGATTTGCAGGAGAGAGAATCCAAGCTGCATAAACGCAAAAGAGAGGAAGCAGAGTTGAAACTGGAACGCTCCTCAGTGATTTTTCACCTGTTGCTATTCATTTACCATCCATCCCAATGTGGCCTGTGTTGTATTTTACAATAAAGAGGTCTGGAATTTGTGACAGCATGTTTTGCAGAATGAGCAACAGTTAATGAATAAATGTAGATAGTTAGGAATTACATTTGCTCAGGAGAGATTATCTTCCAGTGTGAAGAGCTGTGGATAGGATATTAGATTTCTTTGTTCTCTTATTTAATAATTTTTTTTCTTTAATGTGAGACACTGTGCTAAGATCTGGACATTCAAAAGCAACTGAGACAATCTTTTTTTTTTTTTTAAGTTTTACAAAATGAAGGGGGTGGGGAGAGAGAAATGAAGGAGGGAAAAGAGAAGAGACATATAGGGAGGAAAGGAGAAAAGAGAGAAAGGGGGATAGAGAGAAAGAAGAAAACATTCAATATGAAAGAAATATGAATGGACAGTCAATTCTTTCCAGGTCTTTTTTTTAATGGTGTAGAAAGGATTAATTTATTCATTTATTCAATAATAATTATTAAAAATCAGGGCAGGAGGTATTGTCTCAATGTTATGTGGCAGCCTGGATGGGGGGAGAGTATGGGGAAGAATGGATACCTGTATATGTATGGCTGAGTCCCTCGCAGTTCACCCAAAACTATCATGACATTGTTAATAGGCTATATATACCCTAATACAAAATAAAAAGTTAAAACAAAAAAGCTAGATAAGATTTCTGTCCTAGAGGAGTTTATGGTCCAGCAGAATCAGGAAGAAGTCAGGAATGGCTCATGGTCAGTTGTTCTTTTCCTGTTTTTCTTTTTTTTCCATGTGCTATATTTTATCTTAAGCACATCAAAATTATCTGGGCTTCAGTTATTTGATATGTAAAAGAAGCAGCTCTCCCTGTCTTTTCAAGCTTGCCAGGTTTTTTAAAATATCAAAAGAAAGTGTTTTGAAATAAATTTTTAATTGTAAAAACAGTTTACAAATAGAAATGAATTTTTTCCACTTGACCATTCTTCACCCAGTGGAATTTAGTATTGAACAAGAAAATTATACACTAGCAAAGGTGAGTTCAGCACTATAAACTCACTGCCAACACTCAGAAAACCAAAGAATAAATGTGAAAAGCAAGCTTTTCTAGCTTTTGGCTGATGGCAGTTCATCTTCAAAACCATTGCTGTAACATCTCAAAGCAAAAAATACCCATCATGACATCCATACAATAAGCCATCTGCTCACTTTGCTATATATATATATGTGACTACATGAAGGTTTATCTTCAAACCTCCTAAAAATATACTCCATTTGGCTTGAAATGTGGTAGCTGCACCAAAGCACATAGAAAAGACTATTAAAATGGTACACTTCTATGATTAGACCTATCAACTTCCTGAATGATTTACCATCTAAAGACTAAAGAACCATGATCTTCAGGATAAACTCCATCTCCTGAAAAAAAAAAAAAAAAANTGGTAGCTGCACCAAAGCACATAGAAAAGACTATTAAAATGGTACACTTCTATGATTAGACCTATCAACTTCCTGAATGATTTACCATCTAAAGACTAAAGAACCATGATCTTCAGGATAAACTCCATCTCCTGAAAAAAAAAAAAAAAAAAACATTGGAAGTTCTGAAATTTTGTTTTAATTTCCCACTGTACACATAGTGCAATTTATTTCTTACTAGATTGCCTAAACTTTACTGTTGAAGCCTCTCTAATATAGGGAACTTCCATTCCTGGAACATTTGCAGGAAAGCATGCAAACACTCTTACTCACAAGCATATAAGTAGATATAGTGTCTCTTTCAATCAGCTCAGCTAAAAGTAATATCATCATCACATCTACTCATACAGAAACTTGAAAAACTCAGAAAGTTAACACTTTAGAGTAAAAGTCATTTCTAATAGTTGAAGGCTACACATCTTTATTATGCTTAAACTACCACACAATTGCACTCATCTCACACACCAGCAAAGTAATACTCAAAATTCTCCAAGTCAGGTTTCAACAGTACATGAATCGTGAACTTACAGATGCTGAAACTGTATTTAGAAAAGGCAGAGGAACCAGAGATCAAATTGCTGATATCCGTTGGATCACTGAAAAAGCAAGAGATTTCCAGAAAAATATATGTTTCTGCTTATTGACTATGCCAAAGCCTTTGACTGTGTGGATCACAATAAACTGTGGAAAATTCTGAAAGAGATGGGAATACCAGCCCACCTTCCCTGCCTCTTGAGAAATCTGTATGCAGGTCAAGCAGCAACAGTTAGAACTGGACATGGAACAATGGACAGGTTCCNGATCAATAATGTCTGGGCTGTGTAGCAAAAGTGATTTCTTCACTCAACATTTGTTCCCAACCAATCCCTCTTGCTCTTGTCTTCTCTCAGTGAGCCTAGAAACCTAAGTGGTTAATTTTGCTTTCACCCAAAGGAAGTCACATGACAGTCCCAGATAGTCCTATAAATGAATATCTTTGGGAAAGGCTTCTCTTCTTGGCTGAAAAATAAATAAGTCCATTGGAAAATAATAAGTTTGCGTCTTCTGCACTCTACCTTTCCAGATGCTTAATGCAAGACCCACAGGTACTGAAGCCATGAAATTAAAAGATACTTGTTCCTTGGAAGAAAAGCCATGATAAACCTAGACAGTGTATTAAAAAGCAGAGACATCACTTGGTCAACAGAAGTCCATATAGTCAAAGTTGTGGGTTTTCCAGTAGTCATGTGCAGACATGAGGTGAAACATAAAGAAGGCTGAGAGCTGAAGAAATGATGCTTTCAAATTTTGCTGTTGGAGAAGACTCCTGAGAGTCCCTTGGACAGCAAGGAGATCAAATCAGTCAATTTTACAGGAAATCAACCCTGAATATTCATTGGAAAAAGTAATGCTAAAGCTGAAGTTCCAATATTTCAGCTACCTGGTATGAAGAGCCAACTCATTGGAAAAGACCTTGATAATGGGAAAGACCTGAGGCCAGAAGAAGAAAGAGCAACAGAGAACAAGATGGCTGGATGGCACCATCAACTCAATGAACATGAATCTGAGCAAACTCCAGGAGACAGTGAAGAACAAGGAAGCCTGGCATGCTGCAGTCCATGGAGTTGCGAGGAGTCAGAAACAACTTGGCTACTGAACAAAACAATAGATTTAGCAGTCATTTTGAAATCATGAGGGAAAAGTCACCTATTTAGAATATCTAGAAGGAAGGATAGACAATAACTAGGTTCCCTAATGGGAATTTTGAGTAACTGAGCCTAACTTTGACTATTTTGGAATTCTTATTACTTGAAAAAAATATTCAATATTCAAATCACTCTTTGTTGGTCATCTTTTTTGCTGCTCACAGTTTAACACTTTATTAAATGAAGATGTGGCTTCTGAAGTTCTTCTGGCTATGATGTTAACCCAGGATCTAGTAAGATCATTGTACTCTGTTCCAGAGACTGCTTCTCCATGTTACCATCCCTTTCCCAAGCTATCTTCAAGCTTCTTCTGCCTCACCATTGCTGCCCTCACTGCACTGACCACTGTCAGAGTTGCCATGGACAGACAGCTTGTTCTGGCTTCAAAAAGCAGACTTTTCACCAAGAAAGTTATTACTCACACACTGTCTTTTGTTGTTTTAGTCATTAAGTCACGTCCAACTCTTGTGAACTCACAGACTGTAGCTTTCCAGGCTCCTCTGTTCATGGGATTTCCAAGGCAAGAATACTGGAGTGGGTTGCCATTTCCTCCTCCAGGGTATCTTCCCAACCCAGAATCGAACCTGTGTCTCTTGCATTGGCAGGAGAATTCTTTACCACTGAGCCATCCAGGAAGCCTTTCATACACAGACTAAGGGTTGCCTTTTCCTCCATCACTCAAAGCAGTTGCCATTCCTATGGAAATTCACTCACACACAAAAGCTAGATATTTAGAGATGCTACGTCCATCTTTGTTTTGAGGTCATCTTTAAATATAAAATTGACAGTGTAATTCTACAACAATCTCATAGGATTTTAATGACTAGTTCCACTTCGAAAAGAATAACATGCCTAAATTCAAGCAGCTATTAATTGGAAAAGACAGGATTAAATGCCATCTATGACGCCCAAAGCTTTATTTTTCCACTTTCTTTTCCTTCCTTCACTGGCTAGCATACTGTGTCTGCTTCTAACTAAATTACAGCTGGAAGGAATAAAAAAGGAAAAGCTAAATGACTTTTCATACAGCAAATTGCCAAATGAGTGATACAGACAATAAGTTACCCTAGGAATTCAGAACACGAATAAATGTCAAAAGGAAGATTGTTTCAATACTTAACAATCACTAATAAGATGAGTCATAATTACTTTCCTAAATAAGATTCCAACTGTTTGTTATAGCTCCTGTTGTCCTCAGTGTGGTTCTCAAGCAAGTAATATAGTCAAAGAATGAACAAATTATTCAACCCTTTTCAGGCCATTTGAGACTGATTTGCAGGAGAGAGAATCCAAGCTGCATAAACGCAAAAGAGAGGAAGCAGAGTTGAAACTGGAACGCTCCTCAGTGATTTTTCACCTGTTGCTATTCATTTACCATCCATCCCAATGTGGCCTGTGTTGTATTTTACAATAAAGAGGTCTGGAATTTGTGACAGCATGTTTTGCAGAATGAGCAACAGTTAATGAATAAATGTAGATAGTTAGGAATTACATTTGCTCAGGAGAGATTATCTTCCAGTGTGAAGAGCTGTGGATAGGATATTAGATTTCTTTGTTCTCTTATTTAATAATTTTTTTTCTTTAATGTGAGACACTGTGCTAAGATCTGGACATTCAAAAGCAACTGAGACAATCTTTTTTTTTTTTTTAAGTTTTACAAAATGAAGGGGGTGGGGAGAGAGAAATGAAGGAGGGAAAAGAGAAGAGACATATAGGGAGGAAAGGAGAAAAGAGAGAAAGGGGGATAGAGAGAAAGAAGAAAACATTCAATATGAAAGAAATATGAATGGACAGTCAATTCTTTCCAGGTCTTTTTTTTAATGGTGTAGAAAGGATTAATTTATTCATTTATTCAATAATAATTATTAAAAATCAGGGCAGGAGGTATTGTCTCAATGTTATGTGGCAGCCTGGATGGGGGGAGAGTATGGGGAAGAATGGATACCTGTATATGTATGGCTGAGTCCCTCGCAGTTCACCCAAAACTATCATGACATTGTTAATAGGCTATATATACCCTAATACAAAATAAAAAGTTAAAACAAAAAAGCTAGATAAGATTTCTGTCCTAGAGGAGTTTATGGTCCAGCAGAATCAGGAAGAAGTCAGGAATGGCTCATGGTCAGTTGTTCTTTTCCTGTTTTTCTTTTTTTTCCATGTGCTATATTTTATCTTAAGCACATCAAAATTATCTGGGCTTCAGTTATTTGATATGTAAAAGAAGCAGCTCTCCCTGTCTTTTCAAGCTTGCCAGGTTTTTTAAAATATCAAAAGAAAGTGTTTTGAAATAAATTTTTAATTGTAAAAACAGTTTACAAATAGAAATGAATTTTTTCCACTTGACCATTCTTCACCCAGTGGAATTTAGTATTGAACAAGAAAATTATACACTAGCAAAGGTGAGTTCAGCACTATAAACTCACTGCCAACACTCAGAAAACCAAAGAATAAATGTGAAAAGCAAGCTTTTCTAGCTTTTGGCTGATGGCAGTTCATCTTCAAAACCATTGCTGTAACATCTCAAAGCAAAAAATACCCATCATGACATCCATACAATAAGCCATCTGCTCACTTTGCTATATATATATATGTGACTACATGAAGGTTTATCTTCAAACCTCCTAAAAATATACTCCATTTGGCTTGAAATGTGGTAGCTGCACCAAAGCACATAGAAAAGACTATTAAAATGGTACACTTCTATGATTAGACCTATCAACTTCCTGAATGATTTACCATCTAAAGACTAAAGAACCATGATCTTCAGGATAAACTCCATCTCCTAAAAAAAAAAAAAAAAAACATTGGAAGTTCTGAAATTTTGTTTTAATTTCCCACTGTACACATAGTGCAATTTATTTCTTACTAGATTGCCTAAACTTTACTGTTGAAGCCTCTCTAATATAGGGAACTTCCATTCCTGGAACATTTGCAGGAAAGCATGCAAACACTCTTACTCACAAGCATATAAGTAGATATAGTGTCTCTTTCAATCAGCTCAGCTAAAAGTAATATCATCATCACATCTACTCATACAGAAACTTGAAAAACTCAGAAAGTTAACACTTTAGAGTAAAAGTCATTTCTAATAGTTGAAGGCTACACATCTTTATTATGCTTAAACTACCACACAATTGCACTCATCTCACACACCAGCAAAGTAATACTCAAAATTCTCCAAGTCAGGTTTCAACAGTACATGAATCGTGAACTTACAGATGCTGAAACTGTATTTAGAAAAGGCAGAGGAACCAGAGATCAAATTGCTGATATCCGTTGGATCACTGAAAAAGCAAGAGATTTCCAGAAAAATATATGTTTCTGCTTATTGACTATGCCAAAGCCTTTGACTGTGTGGATCACAATAAACTGTGGAAAATTCTGAAAGAGATGGGAATACCAGCCCACCTTCCCTGCCTCTTGAGAAATCTGTATGCAGGTCAAGCAGCAACAGTTAGAACTGGACATGGAACAATGGACAGGTTCCAAATTGGGAAAGGAGCACATCAAGGCTGTATATTGTCACCCTGCTTATTTAACTTATATGCAGAGTACATCATGAGAAATGCTGGACTGGATGAAGCACAAGCTGGAGTCGAGATTGCCAGGAGAATTATCAATAACCTCATATATGCAAATGACACCACCCTAATGGCAGAAAGCAAAGAAGAACTAAAGAGCCTCTTGATGAAAGTGAAAGAGGAGAGTGAAAAAGTTCGCTTAAAACTCAACATTCAGAAACCAAAGATCCAGTCCCATCACTTCATGGCAAATAGACAGGGAAAAAATGAAAACAGTGAGAGATTTTGTTTTGGGGGGCTCCAAATCACTGCAGATGTTGACTGCAACCATGAAGTTAAAAGGCGCTTACTCCATGGAAGAAAAGTTATGACCAATAGCATATTAAAAAGCAGATATTACTTTGCCAACAAAAGTCCATCTAGTCAAGGCTATAGTTTTTCCAGTAATCATGTATGAATGTGAGAGTTGGACTATAAAGAAAGCTGAGCACCAAAAAATTGATGCCTTTGAACTGTGGTGTTGAAGAAGACTCTTGAGAGTCCCTTGGACTGCAAGGAGATCCAGTCCATCCTAAAGGAAATAAGTCCTGAATACTCATTGGAAGGACTGATGCTGAAGCTGAAACTCCAATATTTTGACCACCTGATGCAAATAACTGACTTATGGGAACAGAACCTGATGCTGGGAAAGACTGAAGGCAGAAGTAGAAGGGGACGACAGAGGATGAGATGTTTGGATGGCATCACTAACTCGGTGGACATGAGCTTGAGCAAACTCCAGGAGTTGATAAAGGATAGGGAAGCCTGACATGCTGCTGTCCATGGGGTTGCAAAGAGTCAGACACAACTAAGTGAATGAACTGAACTGAAGAGGACTTTATTAATTTATTAATTTTTATTTTATATTGGAGTATAGTTGGTTTACAAAGTTTTGTTAGTTTCAGGTATACAGGAAAGTTATTTGGTTATATATATACATATATCCACTCTGTTTTTTGGATGTTTTCCCATATAGATTATTACAGAATATTGAATAGAGTTCCGTTTGCAATACAGTAGGTACTGGTTTATTATTTCATATACAATAGTGTGTGTATGTTAAAGGAATTTAATTTTTTTCTCTCACTAATATGGCTACAGTGGAATTCTGCCACATAAGTGCCACATGGTAAGTTACTCATCTCTGAGACTTACGACATCACCCATAAAATCTGCTTCAGGGTATAATTGCCATTTTTCTGACTGAGGCACCTTCCATCACTCTTCTCAGCTTACTTTCACTCATTGGTAAATTTGAAGCTGGGGTAGCAATACATGGCTTTCCAGGTAAGGGAGGAGTAGGTAGTAAAAGGTGGGGTGCATATCATGTTCTGAAGGAAGTTATGGGAAAAGACAGGAGGAATTCAATACAGAGGGTGATAGTCAACAACTTTATATTGTCAAGAGAGAGATGAAGACTAATCATGTCCATCATGGAAGAAAGGAGTAACTGCAACTGCAAGAAAAGGAGTGAGGAATGCAGGTATGCAATATGTAGCTTGATATAGGAAACAAGTAGAAAAGTCCTAATTGATCCTGATACTAAAGCTTTGACTCCTAGCCCTTAATGTAGGCACTTCTTACCTACATGTGGGAAGCATATAAAAAAGGAAGTTGAAGTCAATAAGAAGGAAAACACTGTAGCAAGAAGGAAGAGAAATCTATTTTTAATGGTTTGTCTTCAACATACTTCTATTCATCTTTGATTATGTGTTTGAGTCTACTGTTACACTACAGATAACCTTGAAGGCAATAGCTATACATATACTTTACAATTCATTCAGCAAATATATTTATTCATAGGATTGCAATAGGATGTGTACCAAAATACACAAGAGTGTCTCACCTATGGAGATGCTTAGAATCTAATGAGAGAGATATTACTCTCTCAAATAATTTCAAAGTGAGCAAAAATAAGAAACCACAATGCTGTCAGCATTCAAAAGTGACAGAGCACACATCCCAGCTGAGATACTAGGATGCCTCATAGAGACAGAACTCAAACTAAACCATAACGGATGAGTACAATTTCAATAGAAATGAAGAAGAATAAAAGAGTGTGCAAAGGAAGAAAAGTCAAAAATTCCAAGAATTAGTTGTTTGTTTGTTTGTTTGTTTCATTAGTACAGAGTAAGCAAAGCTCCTTAAAGGAGAAACTGGAAGGTGAGGCTGAAAATCAAGGTACCTAAAAAACTCAATTAAAATAAAAGGTCTGTTTCTGATTAAAACAGTGAAGAGCTTAGCATAGGTCTAAATGTGAATTGGTGCAGATCAGTTCCCTAATTCCACTATAATTAGAACATGTCTGAGTTTATTAAAAACAAACCATGACATGGACATAACTTCAGATATTTAGAAAAACTGTGTTTTCACCACACTGCTGGCAAAAATGATTTCACATACAATTTCTTCCAATTCACCATAATGTTGCTAAAATATTTCCCCAAAATATATTTATCAAAATAGAGAGGTGCTACTAATCTGATTTGTAACACAGGGATTTACAACAGATTCATTTCTCGGATATTCACACACAGAAATTTAAGGATGCGAGTATTTGGAACTAAATTCTTTGTCACCCAATTTTTATGTTGCAAGAAATGTAAAAGCCTTTATCAACTGGTTTTGAAAAGAAATTTATGTAAAGGTTGATTACCAAACAACAAAAAAGCAAGTAGATACGGCAGAAAAACAAGATGGTTTGCAGACAGCCTTGGGAAAAAGAAAACTTTACATCCTAGATCCCAGCATCAGGTAAAAGATGTGAAAATAGTAATAATAAAGCCAGAGGACTCCATTCTGCTACATTTGCATGAAACTAGGAAAAATTTGGGCAAAATCCAGAAAATAGTGAAGGACAGGGAGGCCTGACGTACTGCAATCCATGGGGTTGCAAAGAGTCAGACAGGACTTAGCAACTGAACAACGGGAAAAATAGAACTAAAAAATTCAAACAACTTTGTGTTGTAGGAAGAACCTTTGAGAGATTCTCTTGGTTAAATCTGGAAAGTTTGTCTAAAAAGGATAAATGGAATACAATTTCCCATAAGTTTTCAAGTGATATGGGTTTTCTTCCCACATTTCAAGCATTTGAAATTCTTCTCATTTTCTCAGACAATGATGAGTTCCAAAAGGCATAAGTCAATAATGTAAAGTCACCATCATCCTTCACCATTTTATTAGGGTCAAGATAAAATCATGCCCAGTGAATAAGACAAAAAAAAATCATAGAGCAATATAGCAGTCAGAATGAAGTTAAATACTGAAGTTTTCCTCTATGTAGAATGTTATTTTTATAGTAGTATAAGCTAATTTGTATAATAATATACAATATTATTACATTATTATTATAAGTATAATAATCAGATATGCAAATGACATAACCCTTATGACAGAAAGTGAAGAAGAACTAAAGAGCCTCTTGATGAAAGTGAAAGAGGAGAGTGATGAAAGTGAAAGAGGAGAGTGAGAAAGTTGGCTTAAAACTCAACATTCAGAAAACTAAGATCACAACATCCAGTCCCATCACTTCATGGCAAATAATTGGGGAAACAGTGGCTGACTTTATTTTGGGGGGCTCCAAAATCACTGCAGATGGTGATTGCAGCCATGAAATTAAAAGACGCTTACCCCTTGGAAGGAAAGTATGATGAACCTAGACAGCATATGAAAAAGCAGAGATATTACTTTGTCAACAAAGGTCCACCTAGTCAAGGCTTTGGTTTTTCCATTAGTGATGTATGCATGTGAGAGTTGGACTATGAAGAAAGCTGAGCAGCGAAGAATTGATGCTTTTGTACTGTGGTGTTGGAGAAGACTCTTGATAGTCCCTTGGACTGCAAGGAGATCCAACCAGTCCATGCTAAAGGAGATCGGTCCTGGGTGTTCATTGGAAGGAATGATGTTGAAGCTGAAACTCCAGAGCTGACTCATTTGAAAAGACCCTGATGCTGGGAAAGATTGAGGGCAGGAGGAGAAGGGGACAACAGAGGATGAGATGGTTGGATGCCTTCACCACTCAATGGACATGGGTTTGGGTGGACTCCAGGATTTCGTGATGGACAGGGAGGCCTGGTGTGCTGTGGTTCATGGGGTCACAAAGAGTTGGACACAACTACTAATTTATCTTTTTTCCCAAAACTATTCTGTCACAGCAATATCAGTGTTTTACATTTATATTCTGTTATAAAAGATTCCCTGAAGGGTAATTTTTTTGAAGTTATTATGGAAGTATAATCTATTGCGCTATTATTTGTGTTTAATTCTCCCTGTATCTTTCTTTCTCTTACATTTTGAAAAAATGGCTGGGTTTGAACTCTAGTTGCCAGAAGAAGAATCTCCTTATTTTTTTTTTTTCTGAAAACCTGGGTGTTTTAAGTGAAGTATGCCAGATAATCACAGAGAGGGGCTGCTGCTGCTGCTGCTAAGTCACTTCAGTTGTGTCCGACTGTGTGCAACCCCATTTAAGGCAGCCCACCAGGCTCCTCTGTCCACAGGATTCTCTAGGCAAGAATACTGGAGTGGGTTGCCATTTCTTTCTCCAATGCATGCATTCATGTTAAGTCACTTTAGTCATGTCTGACTCTGTGCAACCCCATAGATGGCAGTCCACCATGCTCCTCTGCCCACAGGATTCTCTAGGAAAGAATACTGGAGTGGGTTGCCATTTCCTTCTCCACAGAGAAGGGAGAAAGAAAANTCATGTTAAGTCACTTTAGTCATGTCTGACTCTGTGCAACCCCATAGATGGCAGTCCACCATGCTCCTCTGCCCACAGGATTCTCTAGGAAAGAATACTGGAGTGGGTTGCCATTTCCTTCTCCACAGAGAAGGGAGAAAGAAAAGCTCCTGAGGTGAGGAACAATATTAGGTATTAGTCCCTAGATTAGAGAGAGCAGACAGATTTGAAAGTATTACTACCAAATATTTGTCCTTTCCCAGAAATGAGAACTGACCATATTTTGAAAGGAAATATTTGCTCAGTAAATCTAGGGAAGCTAGATGCTAGGTATCAAGGCCCTCAGCTTCAGGAAAGATTTTCAGCAAGAAATCCTGTGGGCCTAGACAGTATTACCGCCAGAAACATGAGAACTGAAATACCTCACTCTGAATTAGACAGTTCCAATGATCTCTGTTCGTTTCCACGGCAAACCATTCAATATCACAGTAATCCAAGCCTATGCCCCAACCAGTACCACTGAAGAAGCTGAAGTTGAATGGTTCCATGAAGACCTACAAGATCTTTTAGAACTAACACCCAAAAAAGATGTTCTTTTCATTATAGGAGACTGGAATGCAAAAGTAGAAAGTCAAGAGACACCTGAGTAACAGGGAAATTTGACCTTGGAATATGGAATNACCACAGTTCAAAAGCATCAATTCTTCGGCGCTCAGCCTCCTTCACAGTCCAACTCTCACATCCATACACGACCACTGGAAAATTATCCCTTAAGTTGATATCAAATG
The DNA here is from genome assembly GCA_006410875.1 of Neotragus pygmaeus. Taxonomy (NCBI): domain Eukaryota; kingdom Metazoa; phylum Chordata; class Mammalia; order Artiodactyla; family Bovidae; genus Neotragus; species Neotragus pygmaeus. The sequence goes on from SJYV01056033.1 coordinate 84,277, forward strand.
AAAATGAGAGATAGGTAGACAGACTTCCAAACTTTCCTCTTTGAATTTATCCCTGAAAGGAGAGTTTGGAAAAATGTTTCTTTGAATAGCTGTAAATTATTGATTTTCTAAGCTATCCATGGTATGAACATAAACTGCAATGTTATTGTACTTTTCCTGCGTTTTGTGGCCTTTCAGCGCCTGGAATTGGTAACTTTGGGAACTTTTTTTTTTTTTTTTTAAAGAAACATTCAACGTTTAGGTGATTTTCTGCTTTAGTACCTGGGGTATCATGTGTTAGCGTCAACTAATAATGCATTTCACTGTAGCTTTGTTAGAGATTTTAGAGTAGTAAAGGCAAAATCGTTTCTAGTCAACGGAATCCCACTGATAAAACAAACACTTTTGGTTTGCTAATAAAAAAAGAGGAAAATTGCCTTGGGGATAGATCTCATGGATTTGGGGAGGACTGGGCAGTTAGAACGGGACATGCAACAACAGTCTGGTTCCAAATAGGAAAAGGAGTATGTCAAGGCTGTATATTGTCACCCTGCTTATTTACCTTATATGCAGAGTACATCATGAGAAACGCTGGACTGGAAGAAACACAAGCTGGAATCAAGATTGCCGGGAGAACTATCAATAACCTCAGATATGCAGATGACACCACCCTTATGGCAGAAAGTGAAGAGGAACTAAAAAGCCTCTTAATGAAAATGAAAGAGGAGAGTGAAAAAGTTGGCCTACAGCTCAACATTCAGAAAACGAAGATCATGGCATCCAGTCCCATCACTTCATGGGAAATAGATGGGGAAACAGTGTCAGACTTTATTTTGGGGGGCTCCAAACTCACTGCAGATGGTGACTGCGG
>SJYV01056033.1:88397-113342 GCA_006410875.1 Neotragus pygmaeus
TTAAGATTGCTGGGAGAGATATCAATAACCTCAGTATGCAAATGACACCACCCTTATGGCAGAAAGTGAGGAGGAACTAAAAAGCCTCTTGATGAAAGTAAAAAAGGAGAGTGAAAAATTTGGCTTAAAGCTCAACATTCAGAAAAAGAAGATCATGGCATCTGGTCCCATCACTTCATGGGAAATAGATGGGGAAACAGTGGAAACAGTGTCAGGCTTTATTTCTGGGGGCTCCAAAATCACTGCAGATGGTGACTGCAGCCATGAAATTAAAAGACGCCTACTCCTTGGAAGAAAAGTTATGACCAACCTAGATAGCATATTCAAAAGCAGAGACATTACTTTGCCAACTAAGGTCCGTCTAGTCAAGGCTATCTATGGTTTTTCCAGTAGTCATGTATGAATGTGAGAGTTGTACAGTGAAGAAGGCTGAGCACCGAAGAATTAATGCTTTTGAACTGTGGTGTTGAAGACTCTTGAGAGTCCCTTGGACTGCAAGGAGATCCAACCAGTCCATTCTGAAGATCAGCCCTGGGATTTCTTTGGAAGGAATGATGTTAACACTGAAACTCCAGTACTTTGGCCACTTCATGCAAAGAATTGACTCATTGGAAAAAGACTCTGATGCTGGGAGGGGTTGGGGGCAGGAGGAGAAGGGGACGACCGAGATGAGATGGCTGGATGGCATCACGGACTCGATGGACACGAGTCTGAGTGATCTCCGGGAGTTGGTGCTGGACAGGGAGGCCTGGCATGCTGCGATTCATGGGGTCACAAACAGTCAGACACAACTGAGCGACTTAACTGAACTGAACGTTTGATTGACATTTTTTATACAATTTGTACCTGCTATTGAGCAGGTGAATCATGTGGCACAAACATGCTGTCTTATTTCTCACAATTTCAGTTCTCTTCCACAGGTATACATATAATCCTTCCCTCCTGAGTCTCCCCCTCCCCCTCAACCCCACCCCACCCCTCTAGGTTGTCACAGAGCATGGGGTTGAACTCCCTGTGTCAGACAGGAACTTCCATTAGCCATCTATTATACACATGGTCTTCCCCGGTGGCTCATATAGTAGAAAATCTGCCTGCAATGCGGGAGACCCAGGTTCTATAATTGGTTCAGGAAGATTCCCTAGAAAAGGAAATGGGAACCTACTCCAGTATTCTTGCCTGGAGAATTCCATGAATAAAGGAGCCAGGTGAGCTACAGTCTATGGGGTTGCAAGAAGTCAGAAATGACTGAAGCAACTTAGCATGCACACATACATACACATGGTAATATGTAGGTTTCAATGCTACTTTCTCAAAGCATCTCACCCTCTCCTTCCCCTGCTATGTCCACAAGTCTGTTCTCTGTCTTCATCTCTACTGCTGCCCTGTAAACAGGTTCAGCACTAGTATTTTTCTAGGTTCCGTATATATATTTTAATATACGACATTTTTTTTTTCTTTTTGACTTACTTCGCCCTGTGTAACAGACTCTACTTTCCTCCACTTCAGTTCAACTGATTCACATTTGTTCATTTTTATGACTAAGTAATATACCATTGCATATTTGTACCACATCTTTCTTGATTCATTCATCAATGGACATTTAGGTTGCTTCCATGTCCTGGCTACTGTAAATAGTGCTGCAATGTTATTTCTCACATTTTAATCAAGAGTTGTAGAACTCTGAAGGATTTGTAGAATTTGAAATTTGTAGGATTCTGAAATAGTATTTACTTTGGCTTTTATCTCTAGTCTAACATTTATGAACCAAAGTATTAAAGTAGAGGAAAAAATCCCTTTCTTCCTAAAAATGACTTTTACTTTGCAATTTTCTCCATCAGAATGTATTTAATCATATTTTTGTGTTTCTAATACCCATCCTTACTGTCAACAGATGGACACAAAAAAACTAGCAATTGTCATCTTTAGCCATTCTTAGAATGAGTACTTATTATTTTCATATGCCCAGAAAAGTTTCTCTTTTGAAGGCACTTACAGTGGAAAAAACTTTATTTAAATGATCATGGATGTCTGCTAAGAAATCCAGAATTCTCTGCAGAAAGTATTGGAAGACATCAATTCAAATATGGAAGTCAGTACTGCACACTGAGGTTATTTTGTTCTAAGTTCACCATCATGTTCAACTCCTTTGTTAGTTCCCTCTTTTCTAGGCAATAATTACATGTCCTAGTGCATTTATTTATGATACTCAAACTGATGAGTTAATAGAAGAAACATGTATTACTAATTAGTAGGATATAACCATTTAGTCAGTAATTTGCAATGAGATCTTAGACAATTTGCAATTTCCTGGAATTCAGTTTTCTCAGTTGTAGTGAAAGTGAATATATGTTTGCTAACAACCCTCCCAGATGTTTTACCCAAATTCTTTGATTTTACAGTAACTAAAGAAAACTAATCCACTCTAAGAGGCTCTGAGGAAGCCTTAGAAAGTAAGGATAAGGAGGAGCCTGTCCATATTATGATATAAAAATAATGACTGCTCCTCAAAATCTGAATGATCCAACAAATCTGAGGACCTCAGAATTACTCTTATTTTTATAATAGCAATTTCCCCAAGTAAAACATTCAACAGGATTTTAAAGTATTAAAGGGTATAAAGAATCCAACAGGAAAAAATTATGCAAAAGTTGGAAATAAGGCAGAATGATAAGGATAATTTTTTAACATTATGATAAAACACTTTCTATAATTCCACTGTATTATTTTTACTCTCTTGAGGAGACATAACTTTCTATGACAGATTATCCATAAGTGATTCAGGCTTAAGCATTTATAACCCTATAAAATCAGGGATTCATTTACATCAAATTGATGAAGGGTGATCTTCTCCCCTTACCTGGTGGAAAAAATAACCCCAAAGTTCATGGAGGCATGTCCTATAGGACATAAACCTTATTTCAATATTCTTTTTGCCACTGATTATAAATTCTAGTTCCTTATGGTCTCTTTAGATCGCTTCCTGGCTTCCCTGATAGCTCAGTTAGTAAAGAATCTGCCTGCAATGCCAGAGACCTGGGTTCGACCCCTGGGTTGGAAAGATCCCCTGGAGAATGGCTCCAGAATTCTGGCCTGGAGAATTTCATAGACTGTATAGACCATGGGGTCACAAAGAGTCAGCCACGACTCAGTGACTTTCACTTCATTTCACTTCACTGTCATTCTACCTGTTACCTCATGATTCAGTCAAAAAAGCTTTAACCCACACCTGGTTATCTGTTTTGTATGAGATTATATTGCAAGTAATTTGTAAACTGTGCTTTCAGAAGTAGTATTTTCCTAGAAAGAATAGCTTCTTTCCTTAAAAAAGGCACCAAAAAGCCCCCTCTAATCCAGTTCCCTACATTTTTTAAAGCTCCATTCTGTTATAAAACAAGTTCAATATACGGTGCTGATCATATTTTCATATGTTCCATAATCACCAATTTTGGTTTCTCACTCTCTTCATCTCTCTAGCATAGAGTTTACCTATACATAAAAGACTTCTCATTTCTGAGAGAATTGGCTCTTCCTTCTCCCCTTAGCTTAAACTGAAACAAAGAGAAAATCTTGACAATTCACCTATTATAATAGTACTTCTATTTTTTATTTAACAGAAAACAGCTTGTCTTCTTAATGGTAAAGATGAAATGACAGAAAATAAATGAGTTTCTATATTTAAATCAAGAATTTTGTTACCAAAGCAACCAGAATCTACAATTATATAAAGCAGATCATCTTCTATGATAAGAATACTACCAGAAATATTCTGACAATGAACTGATCTTATAAATTATAATTATTTAAAGAAATGAAAAAAATGACATTTTTACAATTTACTGATGAGTACAGTAATATTTTAAAGTGATCATCTGTTCCTGTTATTTTTATCCTCATGAAAATTAAAACATTTGTTTTTAAACAACACAGCTCTAGACACAGAGGAAATGGCTATGAAAACATAGGGGAACCCAGAAGGGAAACACAAATACTTTTTTAAGATCAGTCACATTTATCACCTGGTAAAAATTGCTATGGTAACTCCCAACTGGAGTTGAACCTGGCCTTCATTTTACTTTAAACTTTGTATCCATGAAACACAATAGCCAGGATCAACTTATTGGGAATATGTTCATGGACAGTCTTCCCAGGTGGCTCTAGTGGTAAATAATCCACCTGTCAATGTAGGAGATGTAAGAGTTCGATCCCGGAAGATACACTGAAGGAGGGCATGGCAATGCACTCCAGTATTCTTGCCTAGAAAATCTCGTGGACAGAGGAGCCTGGCATGTTTTAATCCATAGAGTCCCAAAAATTAGACACAACTGAAGTGACTTAGCATGCACACACACATGTTCATTGAGTATACAAATATTACATCAGAACTGTAAAGAAACTAATGAATAGTAAAGATATTTTCAATTGAGATTGATTTAACAACTTGTTAAAATTTACCTGTGTGACACTGGGGTTTGTTTTATTGTCAGAGCTGTTTTAGTGATTTTTTCAGTATCTTTAACTCTTGAAATTATTTTCATTTGCTTTAAATATTAGGTTGAATGGACAAACAAATTCACTGTTATGTAAAAACTAGACTAAGCTACAAATTCCCTTCTTATAGTCCTTATCAAATGTGAAAGGACTAAATATAATATTATTCATTTTGACTATTATGAAAATTTATTTTCTTCAAATTTCCCTATTACATTTGTTGAGATGTGTGACTTGGCATTAGAAGACAGTTTAGATATTGTTCAATATCAGAAGCAAAATTAAAGCCAAACATCAGGTTTATATTTGACATCAAGTTTGCACTTGACTTGTAACACCATTTTCATGGCAAAAGGTGGTGTCTGAAACTACATACGTATTTTGTTTTTGTTTATTTCTAAATAGCATGTGAATATATTAAAGTCACCAATTTGCAGCTGTATAGCAATAGGTTCTGCTGCTTGATTTCTTGGAAATATTCTGAGACTTCCACTTGGGAATGAAACATACTAAACATATGAAAGAAAAAAAATGCAAATCTTTTCCTCCTGCTCCTCTTCCTTCCCTTTGGAAACAATTTAAGGCCAACTCAACAGATGGGACCAAACAAGATATACATCCACACAGGATCAAGAAAGAGAGAGGCAAGTGAGCAACTTGGAGCAGGGTTGACAACCCAAGATGAGAGCAGGGAATCTACCTAGAGTAAGCTTGGTGTGGGGACTATGGGAAGCCAGAGAGGGAAAAGAAAGGCTTCTGCACAGGAAGGCAGCCCAGGACAGTATTTCAGAGCATGAGCAGGTGAAGGAGGGCATCCACACAAGTCATTGACTTGAGCTGTCGGATCCAAACCAGAGTGAGAAAGGCACTCAAATAAAGTAGGAGGGGTGACCTGGTAGTGAGTGCCAGAGCCCAAGTGGACTGGAGATGGCCTCACCAAGGGGCATCCCTGGAGTGAGAGTGGTGGGGATGTGTTCTGTCCTTGAGTGCTGCAGGATATGGACCCTATCCATGGCTGACTAAGCTTCTGTATTAAACAAAATGGAAGCAGGTTTCTCATTACTTAAAAACACCATTACAAATATGGAAGAGAAGAAATTCTGAATGAACCCTGGAGTGTTAAATGCAATTGGATTTATTGATAGAAACTCATGGATTTTAATATATGACAACATATATATGTATAGAGACAAGTATAGATTTGTGCTCATATATGTGGAAATTTCTTAAAGATATGGGAATACCAGACCACCTTACCTGCCTCCTGAGAAATTTATATGCAGCTCAAGAAGCAACAGTTAGAACCAGACATTCAAAATTGGAAAAGGAGTATGTCAAGGTTTTATATTGTCTCCCTACTTATTTAACTTATATGCAGAGTACATCATGCAAAATGTCAGACTGGATGAAGCACAAGATGGAATCAAGACTGCTGGGAAAAGTATCAATAACCTCATATATGCAGATGACATCACCCTTATGACAGAAAGTAAAGAGGAACTAAAAAACCTCTTGATGAAACTGAAAGAGAGTGAAAGGGCAGGCTTAAAATTCAACATTCAAAAAACTAACATCATGGCATCTGGTCCCATCATTTCATGGCAAATAGAAGGGGAAACAATATAAACAGTGAGAGACTTTATTTTCTTCGGCTCCAAAATCACTGTAGATGGTGACTGCAGCCATGAAACTAAAAGATGCTTGCTCCTTGGAAGAAAGGCTATGACAAAACTAGAGAGCATATTAAAAAGCAGAGACATTACTTTACCACAAAGGTCCATGAAGTCAAAGCTATGGTTTTTCCAACAGCCATGTGTGGATGTAAGAGTTGGACCACAAAGAACACTGACTGCCATAGAATTGATGTTTTTGAACTGTGGTGTTGGAGAAGATTCTTGAGAGTTCCTTGGACTGCAAAAAGATCAAACCAGTCAATCTTAAAGGAAATCTGTCCTGAATATTCATTGGAAGGAATGATACTGAATCTCCAATACTTTGGCCACCTGATGTGAACAACTGACTCATTAGAAAAGACCCTGATGCTGAGAAAAATTGAAGGCAGGACAAAAGAGGATGAGATGGTTGGATGGCATCACTGATTCGAAGGACATCAGTTTGAACAAACTCCAGGATTTGGTGATGGACAACAAAGCCTGGCATGTTGCAATCCATGAGGTCACAAAGAGTCATACACTACTGAATGACTTAACTGAACTCATATATATTTATGCATATGTGTGTATATATGTGTGTGTCTTTATTTTTCCCTGTTTAGCTTTAAGAGCAATGTATCCCAAAAGCAGAGAACAGCTTTGTATTTGAATGCCATTTTCCACTAAAAGGAAATAGGCCTCCTCATAAGAAAGGTTGATTCTGAAAAAGACTCGTGTGTTGTGCCAAAAAGTAGGAGAAGTGCTCCAAAAATTAAAAAAAAAAATTAAAAAAAATCCAATGTGAAGGAGCTCTTCCTAGTTAAATTAGGACAGCTTTGTTTTAAAATGATGTTTATTGTCAACAGACTATAAACCAATCATTCATCTATACTAATAGAAAAATAAGTGAATAAATTCAGTTTGACAACAAATAGGATATTTATATAGTTTCAAAGTATCTCTTAATGATATATATATTAATTACAAAGGTGAGAAGTATAATTTTACAGAGGAGAAGCCTGGCAGACCCACTGCAATCAAATGATCAAAGTAAACATCAATGATGGGACCAATGGAAACTGTGAGCCCCTGATGGATGCAGTGAGAAGAATATGATATCACTTCTATCAATAAAATGTTCCTGCCAAAATGTATAACCTAACTCTAATCATAAGGAAGTTATAAAAACCCAAGTTTTCAGGATGTTCTCCAAAATAACTGGCTGTATACTTCAAAAGTATTGAGGTCGTGAAAGTCAAAGAAAGGTGAAGAAACTGTTCCAGAGAAAAGAGACAACTATATGTGAAGTGTGATTCTGGTCTGCATCATTTTGATAGAGAAGATATAGTTGGGATGATTAGTGAAACATGATCAGGGTCTGACAGTTAGGTGGCATAATGTATCAACACTATTATACTCATTTTGATGGATTTATTGCAACGTGTGGGAGAATGTCTTTGTAGCAAATACAGTTTTGGGGAAGGATGGGATATAACTTAGTCTCAAATGGTTGAGAGAAAGAAGTCTTTTGTACTGTACTTTGCAACTTTTCTGAAAGTTTGAGATTAATTTCACTTTCAGATATGTGCGTGTTAGTCACTCAGTCACTTTCCATGGACTGTAACCTGCCAGGCTCCTCTGGCCTTGGGATTCTCCAGGCAAGAATACTGGAGTGGGTTGCCATTCCTTTCTCCAGGGGATCTTCCTGACCCAGGGACTGAACGCAGGTCTTTTGCATTGCAGGCAGATTCTTTACCATTAGAGAACATTTTTAAAATATAAACATCACTTTTTAATATTTTTCAAAATAGAAAGAGCAATTCCTCTTACTTACCCTCTCCTTCTTTAAATACCTCCCTACTCTATTCTATTACCAAAATTATAACACTATAATGATAGAAAACAGGCTTTAATTACCTAAATATAAAGGTAATATAAGTAAATGCAAGTAAAATTTAAGGCTTTGAGTCAATTTCCTCTACTTTGTCATTTTTCAGTTATTTTAACATGGTCTCTTGAAGCTCTCAGAAAAATGTTTTTACAAAATAGAAATCACTGAAACCAAATGTATTACAGTGCAGAGTTTCATGGTTAAAAAAAAAATGTTACCAATGGAGTAGTATGTTTTTATTGGTACTACAAATAGAAATTCATTATAATTGACTATCCTGCAATATTTTGACAAACCCACTTGTAGAAAGAAAACTCTTTTGAGTACAGTCACTAATTTCTATGGAATCAAGGTAATTCTTAGGGCAAAATGTTGAAAGGAAGGGCTTGACTCATTTGTGAAAACAGATTTATAATGATAAATGATTTTTTTTTAACAGTCAAGGGTAGTTATAGTTTTATGCACTTTAAAAGTAGCATCAAGATTTAAAAAAAAAGATTCTCTTAAAATCAAGTTAACATAGTCAGTTAGACAAGCTATTATATCAGCCAACTTATGGCTGTATTATTTCCTCACTAGAAAGTTGACTTTTATACACTGTATTTTATATCCTACTTTTGCATCAATATATCCATTTCTAACATTCAGTAATTGAAAACCACTATATATCTTTTAAGATGCAGGTTTTACCTAGTAAAATTAAGAATTTCTTTTTTGTACACTGGACTGTATTTTTTAATGGTTTTACTTTAGAGGAAAATTCTATGATACACCCAAACTCAAACTTTATTATAAGAAATGTACATTTTCTCCATGTTTAAAATAACACAAATATTAAATGCATTTCCATCGCTCAACACAATTACAAGGTGAAAACACTACATACACTGAAGTTAAATATGTGGGATGGAAATAACATGCTCTCCCCACATCCTTTTGGTTGTCTTTCAATTCTAATAGAAGACACACCATACAAATTAAAATACAATCATTCTTAGAATAGTATTCCATTTTGTGTTTATATCCCATTTTGGATTAACCTGAAGGATATTATGCTAGGTGACATAAGCCAGTCACAGAAATACCAATATTGTATAATTTTATTTATATGAGGTATCTAAAACAGTCAAACTCACAGAATCAAAATATGGAACAGGGGTTGCCAGGGGCTGGGGGTAAAAGGAAGTGGAGAGTTTCTATCAACAGGCATAAAGTTTCAGTTAAGCAAGATGAGTAAGCCCTAGAGTTCCACTGTACAGCACTGTACCTTCAGTCAATAATAACATACTGTATACATACTTCAAAATTTTTGAGAGTAAATATGTTAACCATTCTTACCACAATATTTTTAAATCAGAGGATGAATAGTGAACATTGGGCTAATTCTCTAGGTATTTTTCCAAACATAACTTGCTAATTAGTGTGAGCTAATGATAGTCATTATTATTCTGCTTAGATGGTAAAAAAAAGAAATTCAGATTTAAGTCACCCATTATTAGTATTCTGTGTATGTGTGTGTGTGTGTGTATGTTACGGGGCAGAAGGAAAAGTAAACCTTTAGATATAATATTTCTGAGGTTATTTTGTTTATGAACATGTCAAAACTTTACTTTTCATACTAGTATAATCTAATACATTTGCCTATTCTGCTTTTTTAAAAACAGTAATAGTTATCAGTTAAGAAGAAAGTATCCGGACAAGAACTTGAGAGTGAAGAAGCAATTGCTGAAATCAAAAGTGTGTGGTGCAATAACATTCTGACAAAAGCAGTGGCCTTCTCAGTGAGTTGAGATTAACACAAACATAAAAGAATTGCCTCTTGCCAACTTTATTTGGAGAGCCCAGCCATCCATGTGTGATGGAATAAATTTAAAAGTCCAGATGATGCGGGAGATACTTTGAAAGATGAGCCAGAACATTCAGTTAACTTTCAAATTTATTTCCTCACACATGGATGACCATTAAATGAAAACAGAAGCACAGCTCATCTACAAATATGCCCAAGAAATGTTTGGCTTGGTTTCAGAAAATATGATCATCTTCTTTGGCTTAACTGATTTGCTTGGCATGCTTTTAAAGAGGTACTCTTTCATCTTAATTTTTTACAGCAGCAGATCAGATATTAGATCACACAACACGGGATTTGCTTACAACAGTAAAACATCTGATCTGATTTTTAAATGGCAGACATGGTCATTGTCAGTAATCAGTCCATTAAAAAAAAAAAAAGAAAGAAAGAAACCTTAATACACAACAAATGAGCAACCAAACAAAAAATACATTCAAAAATGCCTTTTTCATGACTGCATTTTTTCTAATGAATTGCTTTGTTCATTCAATTTCTTGAAAAGACTAATTTCCTTTCCATGCCTCTTTTGGGTCAATCTCTATTCAATACAGCATGTTTTTGAAGCTCATTCCTTTTTTTTTTTTTTTATAATTCCTTTTAATGAGCTGTAGATGTTCTTTATTTTCTCACTTATTTGGAAATCAACCTCAAATAAGTTTTAGTGAAAGCAAAGAAATTATTTATTGGGGTAGGGAGTATCTAGACATATACTGCATGACATTTAAGGCTAGTTAATACAATTAGTTGGTTTTAGGAAAACATTTTTATACAGGTTGTAGTTTATTATTATCCCTATTATGTAGGATAGCCCCATCATGAATAATTTGCCTGTAGTTTTCTGCTGTGTCAGATGCTGTACTGAACTATATGAATCTAATATCAAATGATCTAACACCTGATATGTTGCTGCAAAATTAAGATGAGAGTACTTTTTTAAAGCATGTTAGGCCAATCAGTTGAGCAAAAGAAAAAAAAATATGTCTTTATATGATTGTTTTCAAGCTTTTCTTTGGTTTGTTCAGCTTTTGAGACAAGGCTGATTGTTTAAGCTTAAAGTGTACAACATAATGATTTTACTTACATACATTATGAAATGATTACTACAGTAAGTTTGGTGAATATCCATTACCTCACATAGATACAAATTTTTTAAATTATTTTTCCTTTTATGAGAATTCTTAGGACTTACTCTTAACAACTTTCATATATAGTGTAGAGTGATATTTATTATATGACTCATGTAATATTAGTATTATTGGATAACATCCGTTTGATATGAAGCTGAATTCGTCATTACAAAGCATAGTCATGATAAGAAAGGTACTCTCATATAAATTCACTGTCAAAGGAGAGCAGTCAGCGATAAAGTATAGAAATTCCTCATATTTTACACTTGTAGATAGAAGACTGAGAACTAGTTAACAGTTAAGAGGTGTAATATCTGATTCTGTTTTTCTCTTTTTTGATTCTGTGACTAACCATGAATCATTTGATCTTTGAACCATAGCCTTTTCATTTATACAATAAAAGCAACAATAGTTGTAAGTATAAAGAGAAGTAAAATCCAAAATATATATGTACAGAAATATAGTAATTTATTATACCTGGCTAATTAAAATTTAACTTCAGCTACACTTTACACATAGTAATATAAGATTGCTAAAGGAACGCTTAAATTATTAGACCTAAGTTTAAAATTCGACTCAGAATCTTTTTGAGGGCTTTTCTGATATGATCAAAGTGCCAAGATTTAAAGTATGCAGATCTACCCTCAGTTCTCTATGTCCAGTTGTGGGTGGGGAGAAACATGTAATAACTTCTAATCTCTGTTTTAAATCATCTCTGCTTTTAAAAGTTCTCTATGTCTAATCCATTTCAATTTCATCATTAAAGTTGTGCTTTTGGAAGGTACAATTATCATCAAATGATTTTACTTTCACCCCATAAGGGTTTTCTTTCTATATTGATTCTGCATGGATTACGTCCTATTTAATTTTTTCCTTCTAACTTCTAATAGCACTGGGTAATTATGAATTAAATTAACAAATATCTTCCTTTCAGTGAGAGAGAATTTCACATGTAAAAGCATGAATGAATAAGACAGCCACTAGGTCTTATCATTAATCAGTCTCCTTAGGAAACACTACACCCTTGGCATATCACATTGTATTTTAGCTTATTTTGTAGCTCTTCTGCTACTGTGTTCTGTTAAACTCTTAAAAATCAGATTTATACCATTAAAAAATCTTTTTGTTGCCAATGCTTTCCTTAATAGTTACTGAAATTTTTCAGTAAAACAGAAAGAATCCAAAGAGTAATAATAAATATTCCCCTTGCAGTGAGTGTAAGATGGAAAAAAAATGACTGCCAACTCTGCATACCTTTAAGAGCCTGAGAATCTCACAGTGCAGAGGATTATTGAAGTGCTAAAAGGACATATTATAAAACTGGAGTGATACAGAGATTAGCATGGCCCCTGTACAAGGATGACAGGCAAATTCGTGAAGCACTGCATATTTTGGCAGCTTCCCAAGTAACCCTTGTGGTAAAGAATTTGCCTACCAAACATAAGACATGGAATCAGTCCCTGGGTCTGGAAGATCCCCTGAAGAAGGAAATTGCAACCCATTTCAGTATTCTTGCCTGGGAAATTCGATGGACAGAGGAGTCTGGTGGGATATAGTCCATGAGGTCACAAGAGTCAGACACAATTCAGCATCTAAGCACAAAATACAATTAGTTTTTGTACAGTATGGTTTGTAACTGTAAGCATTAGCTTAAATAATGTTACAAATTTACCAAATCATTTCAATAGCTTCCTGAAATGATGATAAGACCACAACACCTAAATCCTGCTGCATGCAAGCAGAAGCATGTGCCTGATCTCTGGACAATGCAACATGAGTGGAAGGAATAAAGGCCAACTCTGGGCCCTGACATCTCATTAATGATCTGTTCTCTTTCTTCTCATTCTGCCAAAATGATGCCAGAGTGACCTAGAAGTCACAAAATGGTGAGATGATATGACCTGAAGATGGAAGCAATCTAGGTCACCTGAGAGATCACTTGGTATAGCACCATCAACCCAACATTGGACTATAATGCAAACAACATCAAACCAACTGCATTAAGCCACTGAGATTTTCAGGTCCTTTGTTATAGCCTACTATACCTATCAGGCTCCTCCGTCCATAGGATTTTCCAGGCAAGAGTGCTGGGGTGGATTGCTATTTCCTTCTCCAAACAAAAGAATAGATAGCATATTCTAAAGAAAACATTGGCCAACTAAATAAACTGTAACTCCCTGAAAGAAACAACCAAGTGTTTCCATGTTAAAAGAACAGAAATCGATAGTACATTACTTCCTATGGGGATTTTAAAAGATAGCTTTTTCTTTTTTTTTTTCTTACTAACCAAATTTAAAATGTAACACCTGCTTAAGATGACTCTACTGTGCTAAAAGCCAGAAAACAGAAGTTTCCAGCTCTGTTATGTATGGAGTCCATTTCTCTGGGCCTCAGTTTCCTTATCTATTAATTAAAAATAAATGGCTATACAAGCTAATCTCTAATGTTCATTCTAAGTCTATAATACTAGGCCCATAAATCTAAAATACATTCTTAGATCTACATTTTCTAAGTAACAGGATTTATAAAATCCAAACAAACCAAGAAATTTGAAGAAACTTAGCAAGAAAAATAAGCCAAACTAAAATTCATGTTTTGAAACAGTTTTATCAAGCTCTTAGTAAAAAGAAAATATGGATGTCATTAAAGAATTAAGGAAGTTGATATTTTATAACAAGTTGGAACATGAACTTGCTACAGGACAAATATAAGTTTTCTCCAAAAATAGGGTGAGAATTCAAGTTGGCTATACCCATTGAATAAATTATATCCAGTAAAGTCTAAATCATATAAATCATAGATAATATGTTTTGCAACAGGAGAAAAGGAAAGAATGTAATGTGGTTAAGGTGCTAGGCTGAGGATACAGACAGTATAAGTCTCTCAATTCTACTTTAACTAATGAGGTGACCTTGACCAAGCTACTTTATTTCATTCTTAGTGTTCACAACTGTAAATTTGGAAGATTAATAATATCTGCTTTATGGGGCAGCTGTTATGTGTGCTAAATAAGTGAACGTATGTAAAATACTTCAAACAATGTCCACATACAGTTAATGTAAATGTGCAATGTAAGTTTGCTATTGTTACACATTGAATTTATATTAAAAGTATTTTTTCCTTATTCAAGTGGCTTTACAACAGTTATAAATTTAGAAATATTTAAGGAACTGATTTAATGTTATTTTCCAGTGCTATCAAAGGCTACAAATTATGCACCATGATATAACTTTATTCTTTTTAACTGACCCTATGTAAATCTCTCTAGTGGAGTACAATAATAATATTAGGCTAAACTGAGCACCGAAGAATTGATGCTTTTGAACTGTGATGCTGGAGAAGACTCTTGAGAGTCCCTTGGACTGCAAGGAGATCCAACCAGTCCTAGGTGTTCATTGAAAGGACTAATGCTGAAGCTGAAACTCCAATACTTTGGCCAACTCATGTGAAGAGTTGACTCATTGGAAAAGACTCTGATCCTGGGAGGGATTAGGGGCAGGAGGAGAAGGAGACGACAGAGGATGAGATGGCTGGATGGCATCACTGACTCGATGCACATGAGTTTGGGTAAAGTCCGAGAGTTGGTGATGGACAGGGAGGACTGGCATGCTGCAATTCATGGGGTCACAAAGAGTTGGACACAACTGAGCAACTGAACTTAACTGAATTCNTGGATGGCATCACTGACTCGATGCACATGAGTTTGGGTAAAGTCCGAGAGTTGGTGATGGACAGGGAGGACTGGCATGCTGCAATTCATGGGGTCACAAAGAGTTGGACACAACTGAGCAACTGAACTTAACTGAATTCAAATTAAGATTCTCTCATTAAAACTTGTCACCTGAGTTCACTTCAGTCGTTCAATAGTGTCTGACTCTTTGTGACCCCATGAATTGCAGCATGCCAGGCCTCCCTGTCCATCACCATCTCCCGGAGTTCACTCAGACTCATGTCCATTGAGTCAGTGATGCCATCCAGCCATCTCATCCTTGGTCGTCCCCTTCTCCTCCTGCCCCCAATCCCTCTCAGCATCAGNTGCTTTTTCCATGATCCAGTGGATGTTGGCAATTTGATCTCTGGTTCCTCTGCCTTTTTGAAAATCAGCCTGAAACTTGTACTTTGGCATAAAGCAAAGCTATGAATATGAATATTTCCAAGAGGAGAAAAGGGCAGCAACTTGAATTTAAAGTTTAATACAGTGCAGCAACACTTCCAGAGTAGAATCAAGATATCTACTTGAATTTTATATAATTTATATAGCTTTACGTATGCATATTTATAAGTATATAAATTTATAAATATATATTTTTTATATATAGCTTGAATTTTATATGGTTTTATCAAATTATTAAAACAAAAGACTAAAAACACATAACTAAAATTCAAGATTCTTTAAATATGAGATCAAAACAATGTGAGTACATAACACACTGCCAAAGAATATGAAGTTAAAACAGAGCTGAATAAAATACATTAAGGGTAAGTTAGTACAACTGTTTTAAAAGGACAACACACAAATGTTTTAGAGTGTTAGACTCAAAGCTAACATCATTAGCTCACTCCAAAGATATCATGTTGACTACTACTTTTCACTGTATGGCAAACTAGATAACCTAAGACCTTGCTCTATCAAAAACCTAGAAACACTGGATAAGGTGTAATAAATATGCTTTGAAAAGCGAAGCTCAAAAAAAGAAAAGAAAGTCCCCAGAGTCACAAAATTTAAGTAGATGCTAAACACAAGTGTGACATTAGACCTCAAGCAGTGATGAAAGATTTGAGTGTAACTACTGCAGAGAAAGATGACCAAATCTATGGCCTTTAGAAAGAAAGAAGTGGGAAATCAAAATGCTTACTTTACCTGAGGAATGCAAAGGCATACGTACTCAGTGAAAGGTTAGGGAAGAATAGAGGAGAAGATCATGGCATCCGGTCCCATCACTCCATGGGGAATAGATAGGGAAACAGTGGACATAGTGTCAGGCTTTATTTTGAGGGGCTCCAAAATCACTGCAGATGGTGAATGCAGCCATGAAATTAAAAGATGCTTTCTCCTTGGAAGAAAAGTTATGACCAACCTAGATAGAGAAATGCAGATCAAAATGACAATGAGATGCCACCTCCAACCCTGTCAAAGTGGTTGCTATCAAAAAGACAACAAACCTTGGCAAAGATGTGGTGAAAAGGGAAGCCTTGCTCATTGTTGGTGGGGATGTGAATTGATGCATCTACTATGGAAAAGAATAAGAAAGCTCCTCATAAAATTCAAAGCATGAATATCACATGATTGAGAAATTCCACTTCTAAGTATTTATCCAAAAAAAAATGAAAACACTAACTTGAAAAAGATTTAAGCACCTCAAGTTCACTGCAGCATTATTTACAATAGCCAAAGTGAAGTCGCTCAGTCATGTCCAACTCTCTGTGATCCCATGGACTACAGCCTACCAGGCTTCTCCCTCCATGGGCTTCTCCAGGCAAGAGTACTGGAGTGGCTTGCCATTTTCTTCTCCAGGGGATCTTCTTAACCCAGGGATCGAACCTGGGTCTCCCGCACTCCAGGCAGATGCTTTAACCTCTGAGCCACCAGGGAATGGAAATAAACATCCACTGATGGGTGAATATATAGGGAAAATATGGTGTACATACATACATACAGCAGAATATTATTCTACCATGAAAAAGAAGGAAATCATGCCATTTGTAACAACATGGATGGACTTTGAGGGCACTATGCTTAAGTGAAAGAAGCTAGAAGACAAATATATGTGAAAACAAGAAAAAAATTTTCATTGACTCATAGATACACTGAACAGATTTGTGATTGACAGAGGCTGGCTATGGGATGTTGTAGGTAGGTGATGAACAAACTAGATGAAACTTTAATATCAGTATCTTCGCCATTTTCTTCTTTAAGACTTACTTATCTTGTGTTAGATTATTGCTGCTATTTTAAATTACAGATAGCCTTTTTATAAAATGAGGAATTACTTATTTTGTATCTATTCCTCAGTTTTTAAAAGCTACACAGCCCTTCAAAATGACAGTGAAGATATGGAGAACAACCTAAGTGTCTGTCAATGAATAAAGATATGGAATATATATGCAATAAAACCTTATTCAGTCATGAGAAAGAAAGAAACTCTGCCTTTTTCAACAACATGAAGATACTTGAGGGTGTTCTGTTAAGTAAAATAAGTCAGAGAAAGACTAATATTGCATGGTATCACTTATATGTGGAACCTTAAAAAATAGTCAAACTCATAAGCAAAATAGGAAAGTGGTCATCAGAGGCTGGGAGTTGGGAAATAAGTTGAGGTTGGTAAAATGGTACAAACTTTCAGCTGTAAAATGAATAAGATTTGATGATATAATGGAAAGCATGGTAACTAAGTTGATAACACTGATAACACTATTCAATTGAAATTGGCTAAGAGTAGAATTTAAATATTCTCAACAAATTTATAAGAGGTTATGCTAATTAGATGAAGGAATCCTTTCACAATGTATATGCATAAAATCAATGTGATGTACATTCTAAATCTTAACATTTTTGTCAATTTTTCCTCAAAGATGAAAAAATTCTTGCACGCTACTTTATTATGTAGATATATTTACATGCATTGGTCCCATCACTTAATGCGAAATAGATGGGGAAACAGTGGAAACAGTGTCAGACTTCATTTTGGGGAGCTCCAAAATCACTGCAGATGGTGATTGCAGCCAAGAAATTAAAAAACGCTTGCTCCTTGGAAGAAAAGCTATGACCAACCTAGACAGCATATTTAAAAGCAGAGACATTACTTTGCCAACAAAGACCCATCTAGTCAAGGCTATGGTTTTTCCAGTAGTTATGTATGGATGTGAGAGTTGGACTGTGAAGAAGGCTGAGCGCTGAAGAATTGATGCTTTTGAACTGTGGTGTTGGAGAAGACTCTTGAGAGTCCCTTGGACTGCAAGGAGATCCAAGCAGTCCATTCTGAAGGAGATCAATCCTGGCATTTCTTTGGAAGGAATAATGCTAATGCTGAAACTCCAGTACTTTGGCCACTTCATGTGAAGAGTTGACTCATTGGAAAAGACTCTGATGCTGGGAGGGATTGGGGGCAGGAGGAGAAAGGGACGACAGAGGATGAGATGGCTAGATGGCATCACTGACTCGATGGACTTGAATCAGTGAACTCCCGGAGTTGGTGATGGACAGGGAGGCCTGGCGTGCAGCAATTCACGGGGTCACAAAGAGTCGGACACGACTGAGCAACTGAACTGAACTGAACCACTCCACTAGTGATGGGATTCGGTCTGTTGCCAATCTTTTTGTATGCAGGTGAATATAAATATATAATTATGATACTTTTGATAAATATTTTAACTATCCCTTTAGACAGAGTCTGTAGGGATGGAATTCACACTTCTTTAAGCATAATATGAGTTTGTTTCCTCATGTTCTCACCAACTGAATACTATCAAACCCTTTGCTATATATCAATGGCATCTCTTACTACTTAGGTTGAGCATCTTTTTCATTTAGGAACATATTTTCTTTTTTAGGAATTCTGTGT
The DNA here is from genome assembly GCA_006410875.1 of Neotragus pygmaeus. NCBI lineage: Eukaryota > Metazoa > Chordata > Mammalia > Artiodactyla > Bovidae > Neotragus > Neotragus pygmaeus. The sequence continues at coordinate 106,967 of SJYV01056033.1, forward strand.
TTATTCTTCATTTTTGTATGGTGTCATTTTCTTATCAATGCACAGGGATGCTTATTAATTGAGAAAGTTGGCACACTCATCATTTTGCTAGATGAATCTCAAGTATTTTTCATGTTTATTCTTTGGTTTTGATTTATGGGGGCTTCCTTGTGCTGAATTTTATGGTTTATGCAGTCTAATTTATCATTTTTGTATTCTCTGAGTTTAATGAAGTACTTAGAAACATTTTCTTCATCTGTTACTCAACATTCCCATAGCTTGGTCAAGTTAACGAAATTTTTTTTTTAACCATTGATCTTTGATTCATATTGATTTAATTTGTAATAAGGTATGAATCAACTTACATTTTTTTTTAGATGACTATCAATTGTTCCCAAACTTGTACTGACATCACTCTTTAATCCTTGGTGTTTTGAAATGTTACTTTAATTATGAAATAGTGTTATGTATTTGATTCTACTTCTGTTATATTTAATTTGATCCCATCAATCTGTCTCTACTCATATGCCAATTTTATATAAACATCTGGCAGATCTAGTTCCCTCTCATTATTAATCTCTAGTACTTTCTTATAAATCTTTAATATTTTCACATTAACATTATTATTAGCTGGTTATAGTTTTGTTGTCTTCATTTTCTTCAACTACAGGTTGATAAAGTATATAGATTACCTCTGGAGAACTAGTCTTTATGATTTTGGATGTTCATGTTTTATGTTAATTCTGTCATTATGGCTCCTTCCAGAGAATTTAAAAATTGTCTTCATTTAGACCCTACACACTTATTAAATATATTCCTATTTTATTCTTGCTTTTGTTGAAATTAACGTAAATCATTCTTTTCAATTTGTTTTTTTAATAACTATTTGCCTATATAAAAATAAATTTTATATAAAAATTATGTACTTGGCTGTTTATTAAATTGTTATTGTAGATATTGTTTTATCAGTTTTTCCTGAGACATAGCATATCCTTCTAAGTTGTAAGTTAAGATCATCATATATTTCTAGAAAGTTTTAGTAAATGGTTGTCTTGCCTTATTTCTCTTGAGGAACATGTGTTTCTGATTCCCTTTCCTTATCTTCAATATCCATCATTTTCTATCTCAATTCTATCCTAGTTTTCTATTGTTCTTACCCTTTTATTCCTATCCTCTATGTTCTCTTCCAAACATACAGCTTCCAGTTTTTATATTTCTGTAATTATTTGATTTCTTTCCTTTCACATGATTTCTGCCAACTAAAATTTTATCTTTTCTTTTGTCTCATCATCCCTTTCTTTCATATGTACTTAAATCTCTCATTTCATAGACTCAGCTATTTCATATATGCAGTTGTTTAATTAAGTGTTTGACACCAATTTCCATTAGCTTGGTAGTAGTATATCTCTGTGGAGTGATACTTTTCATTCATCAAATGTTGCTACTGTTTCTTTACTCCTTTTTCTTTTATCTTTGACTATATCCTGTGACAAATCTTTTTTTTTTTTTTAACTCACCATTTTAGGAGGCAAGCTTTTCCTCTCAGGCTATCTGCATGAGATTCATGGTGTAGGGCAGATCCCACTTTCCTTTTGATTGGAATTTCTATTATGGCCCAGTTTTGTGTATGTTCTTTCAATCTTTAACTCTTCCCAGACTACAGTGTACCTTCTCTACCCATCCCCATTGACAGACTATGTCTTAAAACTATAGTCAGTCTTTGTTGTTCCTTTTTCAGTCACAATTAGTCACAGGGAAACTCCCAACCTAATCTCTGCATACAGTTCCCACCACTACAAAGAGAGCTTTAGATATTCCATTTTGTGATAGGCTCATTTTGAAATATTTTCTTTGCATCTTCTGCTTGTAAACACGGGTATATGCTCTCTTCCTCTACTTGCACCTCCAGCTTGGTATTCACCATTATTTGGTTCCATTTTGATCTATATTTTGGTATATGTTTCAGTTTTGTTCTAGTTTCACTGAATAAAATAGAGAAAGCGTTTATTTCTCAATATTCTGCATGTTTTTCAGGAGAATGAGTAAAAGCTAACTTTAGGCCCTTACCTTTAAACCAGAAGTCTTGCAAGTGGATTTCTTAAGCAATCCATCCTGTAAAAATTCTAAAACTAGACATTACTATTTTTAAAATAGTGCAAAAACATACTACAGACTATGAAAACATAGCTCTAAATCATATAAGCAGAAACAAAATTAAAATATAGACTATAAAGAATGTATGCAAATCATAAGACAACAGCCCAAGAAAAAGATTTTATGCAAAGTGGTTTATAAAAGAAAATCAAATTACCAAATAGACATATGGAAAATACTGAACTTCAGTGGTAGCAGTTGAGCAAAAAATTTTAAATATAATCTTGAAAAATGTGAAACAGGGGATGAGAGGTAATCTCATACTCTGATAGAAGCATCAGCTCAGTTCAGTTCAGCTGCAGAAAATGAAGAGGAACAAAAAAGCCTCTTGATGAAAGTGAAAGAGGAGAGGGAAAAAGTTGGCTTAAAGCTCAACATTCAGAAAACTAAGATTATGTCATCTTGTCCCATCACTTCATTTAGAAAACTAAGATTATGTCATCTCGTCCCATCATTTCATAGATGGGGAAACAGTGGAAACTGTGCCAGACTTTATTTTGGGGGGGCTCCAAAATCACTGCCGATGGTGACTGCAGCCACGAAATTAAAAGATGCTTACTCCTTGGAAGAAAAGTTATGACCAACCTAGATAGTATATTCAAAACCAGAGACATTACTCTGCCAACAAAGGTCCGTCTAGTCAAGGCTATGGTTTTTCCAGTGGTCATGTATGGATGTGAGAGTGGGACTGTGAAGAAAGCTGAGTGCCGAAGAATTGATGCTTTTGAACTGTGGTGTTGGAGAAGACTCCTGAGGGTCTCTTGGACTGCAAGGAGATCCAACCAGTCCATCCTAAAGGAGATCAGTCCTGGGTGTTCTTTGGAAGGACTGATGCTAAAATTGAAACTCCAGTACTTTGGCCACTTCATGCGAAGAGTTAACTCACTGTAGAAGACTGATCCTGGGATGGATTGGGGGCAGGAGGAGAAGAGGACGATAGAGGATGAGATGGCGGGATGGCATCACTGACTCGATGGACGTGAGTCTGAGTGAACTCTGGGAGTTGGTGTTGGACAGGGAAGCCTGGCATGCTGCAATTCATGGGGTCGCAAAGAGTCAGACACAACCAACCGACTGAACATACTTTGGTACAAACATCTTAGAAAAAAACAATGATAATTGCTAGGCTGAAGACCCGGTTATTCCATTCTTTACTATATATTCAAGAAAGAAACTTGCCTAAGAGCAGAGTTTTTCTGAAAGAAGTCAGAAACAATCTAAATTTACATCAACTGAAGAATGAATATACATTTATAGCATCCCAAACCATGCTGCTGCTGCTGAAATATTATAAATCTGTAAAAATTGAGTTATATATATATAATTATAAACACATTTAAAAAATAATGCTGCCAATAAAAGCCTAAAATTATATGAATATAATGTTGTTTAAAATTTTTATATAGAATAATATGCTACATATATTTTAGGATTAAATTCAATCTCAGTAAAAGTATTTTTAAAAGCATAACAATATTGTTAAGTATTAAATGTAGTATTTACTCCAGGAATCCCTGTAAGTATTCGGGAACGTGAATCAAGTACAAACCCAAACTTTAGGCAATCAACATTCAGACTATAGTCATATGAATGTGAACTATATCTAAGTGTTAGGTAATTAAAAGTGTTAAGTCACAAGCTGGTAATATTGAGGACATTCGAACACTAACATACAACCCACAGCCACCAGTTCAAATTGCTCCACTGAGAAATATATCATTTGAATAACTCACAAACATTTTTGCTTCTGTTTCCATTTCTTCTTTGTTTCACTCCACCACAGCAAATCACAAAAGCTTAAACACGAAATTGGACTGGCAATACACCTAAATACATATAGACAGACACATGGAGTGTTAAAATAACAGTGCTATAGCCAGGGTCATCCCATTTTGTAAAAGAGACAGTGTAACATGGCCACTGTCTCTCTCAGGCTGAGCAGCCATAGTCAAGGTTCTTATAGCAAATTTCTGTACAATGATTAACGACAGATTGATCCATCTCCTGCAAAATGAGGCTGAACAACACTGAATGTGAACCAGAGAAACTTTATTTTTTCTATCTTTAGTGTATTTTTTCTCTGTCCTTTGATCTTCTAAATTTTGAAGTAAAGGTTGCAAGGTATCAAGAATCTCAATAACCACTTATAAAAATCTCATGACCCTAGAAAACTATTTATAATTAAAATTAACATTTGTCTCAATATAAAGAAATAAAATTGAATTATAGAGTTGTTTATTTATCTGCAGTGGAAAGTTATTAAGCCTGGGGCTGCTCATCATCTTTCTATAGCAGTAATGAACCTTGTCAACCTATACAGAAACCTGAGGCAAATGATCAGAAATCAAAGATATTGCACCTTATAAGACAGCATTTTTAGTAAGACTCACAAAAGTGAAGTGAAGTCGCTCAGTCATGTCCAACTCTTTGCAACCCTATGGACTGTAGCCCACCAGGCTCCTCCATCCATGGGATTCTCCAGGCAAGAATACTGGAGTGGGTTCCCACTTCCTTCTCCAGGGGATCTTCCCAACCCAGGGATCAAAACCAGGTCTCCTGCATTGCAGGCAGACGTTTTAACCTCTGAGTTACTAGGGAAGCCCAAGACTCACAAAGACGGTAGGAAATCTGTTTCCCATGGTTCTTTATATCTGAGGGTAGTTTACTAGGATTTAGCAAGGACAAACATCAAACTTTCAAAAGAAGTGCTTGTTACTTGGATCATAGGCATGTAAGCTAGCACCAGCAGGGGCATCAATCCATCCCCTGGCATAATCAAGATCAAGCCTAGGGTCCACAGAATTATCCAGGCTCGCAGACCTGACTCACTCACTACCTCAGCACTCTCCCTAAAATGACTACCTCAAGCAGTGGGCTGTTGCCAGTTTTGAAGAAAAATGTTCAGTTCCTAAATCATTTGCCAGCCCCCAGGAAATCAATCTTATACAATTAACCCCTTCCTCTCACTCTTAAAGTTAGAAGCCAGAACTCATTTCCCTGCCACATTTATAGATAGGACACTGGCATGTGACTTAATCTAGGTCAATCAGTAACAGCCACCAGAAATGTCAGTATGGAAATGAGACACATGAGGATATAGCCATGATGAGTAATCTGTCTTCTGTTCAGAATAGTGAGAGGAAATTCAGGCTTTAGGAAGCAGCATGAACAGGGTTTCTACTGTTCATGCCTAATCTCTACAATGCAATCTGCAGCTGTCTCTCAATGGCCACAGCAGTGGTCTGTTTGCTGAGGCAGAACTAAGGGAATTGTTTGTACATTTTCTCAGGCTGTGTAGCTTCAAAACCTATATCTATAATATTCCCAAAGATTATATACTCTACCTAATATACTTTAACAAATTCCTTTTCTGTTTAAACAAGCTAAGCAGCTTTCTTTATTTCCATCCAAACTGCTGACAGATATGGCATTAGTTGCAGGCATGGCTGAAGAAACAATGTACTTAAGAAAATGGAAATCTGAGATTGATTATATGGACAGGTTGAATTTGGAGGTATTCAGGTATAACCTAAATCAAACCCCTTATGATTATACAGTGGAAGTGAGAAATAGATTTAAAGGCCTATATCTGATAGACAGAGTGCCTGATGAACTATGGAATGAGGTTCGTAACACTGTACGGGAGACAGGGATCAAGACCATCCCCATGGAAAAGAAAAGTAAAAAGGCAAATGGCTGTCTGCGGAGGCCTTACAAATAGCTGTGAAAAGAAGAGAGGCGAAAAGCAAAGGAGAAAAGGAAAGATATAAGCGTCTGAATGTAGAGTTCCAAAGAATAGCAAGAAGAGATAAGAAAGCCTTCTTCAGTGATCAATGCAAAGAAATAGAGGAAAACAACAGAATGGGAAAGACTAGAAATCTCTTCAAGAAAATTAGAGATACCAAGGGAACATTTGATGCAAAGATGGGCTCAATAAAGGACAGAAATGGTCTGGACCTAACGGAAGCACAAGATACTAAGAAGAGGTGGCAAGAATACATGGAAGAACTGTACAAAAAAGATCTTCACGACCCAGATAATCATGATGATGTGATCACTAATCTAGAGCCAGACATCTTGGAATGTGAAGTCAAGTGGGCCTTAGAAAGCATCACTACAAACAAAGCTAGTGGAGGTGATGGAATTCCAGTTGAGCTATTTCAAGTCCTGAAAGATGATGCTGTGAAAGTGCTGCACTCAATATGCCAGCAAATTTGGAAAACTCAGCAGTGGCCACAGGACT
>SJYV01056033.1:114111-127438 GCA_006410875.1 Neotragus pygmaeus
ATTACTTTGCCGACTAAGGTCCGTCTAGTCAAGGCTATGGTTTTCCCTGTGGTCATGTATGGATGTGAGAGTTGGACTGTGAAGAAGGCTGAGCACCAAAGAATTGATGCTTTTGAACTGTGGTGTTGGAGAAGACTCTTGAGAGTCCCTTGGACTGCAAGGAGATCCAACCAGTCCATTCTGAAGGAGATCAACCCTGGGATTTCTTTGGAAGGAATGATGCTAAAGCTGAAACTCCAGTACTTTGGCCACCTCATGTGAAGAGTTGACTCACTGGAAAAGACTCTGATGCTGGGAGGGATTGTGGGCAGGAGGAGAAGGGGACGATTGAGGATGAGATGGCTGGATGGCATCACTGACTCGATGGACGCGAGTCTGAGTGAACTCCGAGAGATGGTGATGAACAGGGAGGCCTGGCGTGCTGCAATTCATGGGATCGCAAAGAGTCGGACACGACTGAGCGACTGAACTGAACTAAACTAAACTGAAAAGTCCAGCTCATGAAACACAGTGGTTGAGCATTTAATTAGGTTATCACCTATGGTTTCCAGGATTAAAGAGCTAATTGCAGGCTAGCTGCAGAGCAGAGAAGCCACTGCCCCAGAACAGTGTGAAGGACCTAAAGAATACAAATCCTATAGAGTCAACTGTCTCCTAATTAGACTCAAGAATCTTCAAAAAGGGCATCATATACTCAAAATCCCAAATTCACAGCTCAAAGTACAGTGAGAGAACCAGGAATTTTCTATGACTAGACTAAGAGAAATCTAGTTTTTTAGAAGTGTAATCACATCTAGTATTGTGACTACATTTTATCACTAAGTGTACACTATTCAGTCACAGGACTAAGATAAGCAAATAATTAAATTCTGTCAAATGACAGCATCAGAATGGATGTCCTTGCCAGATCTCTGTGGTAAAATTCAGACCACTGATAGGGAAACAGTAGAACCCTGAAAATTGAAACAGAGACACATGAGGATTCAAATGCCTCTGAGCATTCTGAATTCCCCAAACTAAGCCTCCTTCAAAGTGGAAGCAGGTTTCTCTCCCCTTTGCTGGGCAGTCCTTCCTTATATAAACACCTGTCACTGCCCTAGACTAGACCTTTGCCTTGTGAAAGGCAGCCATTCTCCTGGGTCCTGATATCCACAGACCAAAGACAAGAGTTAAATTCTTACTGGGGTAGAGGTGGTGGGTGAGGAGCATCTTACATATTCAACTTCAGGTGGTGAAACTTTATCCCATCAAAAAATGTAAAATTTGCTCATTTATATTAGTGGAATCATTGAGTGTATATATATATATATATGTACATATGTATATATGAATATATATTCAGATATTATACTCAGAAGGAACAGAAATTACTTGAAAATAATCTAGTTTCTCATTACAGGTAAATTCTGAAGAGACTTCATCTACATAAACAGCTGAAAATTGGTCTAAACATCTGCCAAGCTGACTGACCTGAATTTGTGGTAGTAAATAAAGTTAGTGGGTAAGGAGTTATAAGTGTAATGCACCAAAGAAGACTAAGACTAATAATGCAGACTAAGGAGCCCATTCCTTAGTAATGCATACTAAGGAACCCAACATCCTGAGAAGCTACAAAAACCAAAGTTATTTTTAATGGGTAGCCTGAAATCCATTCCCCTGATACTACCAAGGTCTCCAAAGCACGTCCCTTAAGAGAGTCCATTAGAGAAGCCCTTCACAAAATCACTGAGAGTAACATTGCCTCTCAGAGCATCAATATATCTTAAAAGCACAAAGATAGCTATTCTCTGTTGGCCAGAAATATGTGTGGATGTGGTGCTTTTGAAATGGGCTCTCTATTTCAAAGATAATGCTAAACCCCTTGGTGGCAAAAAGCAATGGTTTAGAAACAGAAGAGGGGCTATAAACAGTTACATTAAACAGCTGCATTAGCAAGGTGATCAGGATGATCTGGCCCTCAGGGATCTTTCATGATGGATGTCTGATCGCTGGCTTCTTAGGACCTAAGTAGTTGGGCAGTTCACTTGAATCGGTTCACAGACCTGGCATGTCTTTCATAAGGAGAAAGTGTATATAACTGGAGTATGGTATAAGGACCTCAAAAGTGTCAATTGTAAATCTTCCTTTATGGCTTCCCCCATAAGTTCCACAGTTAGCCACAATGCTAAATGTGCACGGAGGAGAGGAACATCACAAGATATTTCAGAAATGATTAGATACTAGCTTTAATCTCACAGTCCCTGAAAGTGACAGAATATTATCTTCTACTGGTAAGAATGGTGTTTCTAGAAAAAAACAGAATTGTAATCAGAGACCACCTGAATTGACAGAACTAATCTCTTCAGTGGCTTACAACAGTGATTACACTGTGCTCATAAATTTGCTACTTATATTTGGTAGTGAAGGCTCATTTCTGCTCTATTTAGCATCAACTTGGAGGTAGAGTCATCTGTAGACTCATTCACTCATATCTGGTAGTTGACTCTGGCTGTTGGCCAGAGCACTTTTAAGTCTTAGCTAGTGCTGTCCTTCAGAGCACAAACAAGTAGCCACTGGATATAGCCTGAACTTCCTTACTCATGGTGGTTGTGTTCCAATCACCACAATCATCTCAAGAAAGAGAGCAAGCCAGGAAGAAGTTTCATCTCCATTTCTAACACAGCCTGGGAAATAGGCAGTATCATTTTCCCCATAGTCTATAAGGCAAGTGAAGTGAAGTAAAAGTGTCTCAGTCCTGTCTGACTCTTTGTGACCCTATGGACTGTAGCCCATGGAATTCTCCAGGCTAGAATACTGGAGTGGGTAGCTATTCCATTCTCCAGGGCATCTTCCCAACCCAGGGATAGAATCCACGTTTCTGGCATTGCAGGCAGATTCTTTATCAGCTAAGCCACAAGGAAAACTCAAGAATACTGGAGCAGGTAGCCTATCCTTTCTCCAGCAGATCTTACCAACCCAGAAATCAAACCAGGGTCTCCTGAATTACATGAAGATTCTTTACCAGCTGAACTACCAAGAAAGCCCTCTATTAGTCAAAGCAGTCACAAATATCTCACTATATTCAAGGTGCAGAAGTACTGACTTTACCTCTTGATGGGGGAGTAAAAAGGTTCTGGAAGAATCTGTAGAACCAGAAAAATCATTTTAGCCATTCTAGAAATACATAATCTTTCACTTCATTTTTACATTCTTTATCTGATTCCAGCATGTATAGTTGGAACAGATATATACTCAGTAACTAGAAAACATCTCCACACTGCCTCCCAAATGAATGAACCTTATAAATGGCAAAAATCATACATATTTAATCAGTCAATTTCTCCCATTGTAGCAGTTCCCAAAAATTTGGTTTCATTTGGGGAGCAAATAAGCCCTGCTTCTGCTTGCCTGCTGGTTCATAAATACTGATCTGACCTTTCTTTTGTTTTTGCTATCCCAGTCAGTAGAGAATATGAGAAGAACTCTATTTCTCTGAGCTAGAGAAATAGTATACCTTCACTGTCTTATAACTGGGCTAATGTTACAATAAGTTAATGGAGAAGACTTTGATTTCACCATCTCACAGAATGCAATGCTGTCGACTGAACAGCAAATCTTTTTTCCTAATCACTCAATGCCAATCCCTGTAAGCCAGCTGTTGTACTGTACTTTTCAAGTTAGTATACTGTAANCATGTCCAGTTATAACTGTCGCTTCCTGACCTGCATGCAGATTTCTCAAGAGGCAGGTCAGGTGGTGTGATATTCCCATCTCTTTCAGAATTTTCCAGAGTTTGTTGTGATCCACACAGTCAAAGGCTTTGGTATAGTCAATAAAGCAGAATAGATGTTTTTCTGGAACTCTCTTGCTTTTTCCATGATCCAGCAGATGTTGGCAATTTGATCTCTTGTTCCTCTGCCTTTTCTAAAACCAGCTTGAACTAGGAAAAACACAGCAATTGGGGGGGGGGGGAATGTTAATGCAGTTATTCTGCATAGTAGTAGTCTAGGCAACTTCTTTTGACTCTTGTTCTCAAAATGTCTATGTCTTGTTCTCAAAATGTCCTGCAAGACTCAGCAGGAAAATGGACCTGATTGGAATTTGCAGATTTGTTTATATATATGAGTGCAATAATGTAAATAATGTAAAAAAATGACCCTTCAGGGTACCTACAAAAATGATACCAATAGTGTTGATAGAACTACTGATGCTTTTTTCTTCTTCTTTCCTCTTTGATGGGATTTGCAAATACTTTGCAAAAAGTAATTTATCTTTCAATGTATTCAATAAGTATCTATTGAACATCCATACTCTGCCAGTCACTCTGCTAGTAAGCACTGAGTACGCAGCAGCAAAGAACAAAACCTGATAACAAACACATACCTTCTGGAGGTTCACATTATGGTGTGTGTAGTAGGGGGTGAGGAGCATTTATCAGACAATAAACAAGATAAATAGAATACTATAGAGCATGCCTAATAGTCATAAAACTGATAGGTAGGAATTCTCACTTATTCATTGCCAAAATAGACATTTTCAAAACCAAATAAAAGATGGTGTAGGAATGGAATTACTAGAAGTCCAAACTAAATGGATTCATATGCCATCCCCCCATTGTCCCTACCACTTAATAGCAAAGCTACCATTCCCACTAACTGACCTCAGAGCACTCTGCTTAACAATGTATAGTTCTTATCTGGTTGTATTACCATTGCTGAAGATGTATTTTTTCATCTTTTCAAGCCTAGACTTACGAATAGACAAACCTTAGAAAAAAGTGGAGGAGAGACAACAATTGCTTTTGTATTTTAATAAACATATCACAAATGAACCTCAATTTGAGCATAAAGCCTTGATATATGAATATCCATTTATTATTTGGAAAAATTCCATTATAAACCTTCCATCTCAAAGAATACATATTTGTAAATGGAACTTTTCCATCAGAAAATGCAACTTTGAAAATGTGTTCTCATAAACATGATCTTTTGAGTCTCACAAACCTAATGCACATTTTATGTGGAGCTGTATCTGTGTGGACAGAATTGTACACATGACCCACGGAATATCATTCTGCCATCGACTAGCAACCAATAAAATTGCAGCCTCTGAGGTTGAAAGACAGTTGAGAATTGCATATTTGTGCCTGTGAACAGTAAACTATGGAAGTCTGTGAGAATAATTACAGTTGCACTAAACTTTTTGAATGATTTTAGATTTTCAGGTGAATCATTTTGCAGCTAACTGAAGGAACTGTGCATATTCTATCTTTTTTATACTCTGAAGATGAAGTTTGTATCAACTACAAATTAATGTGTATATTTTTAAAGGGTAGAACAAATGTGTTCACTTAATATTCATGACCCATTTGGTAACGTGTCTTAAAAATTAATAGCATGCATAACGTTGTGTTTTTAATGAAACAATTTGAACATTCCTTACAATGTGCAGTGACTACATTTGTTTTATATAATAAAAGTAATTCACCAAGTACAGCATGATTAGCTGTTCGCTGCAAAGGGTACTCCACAAATCCCCACGCTAGAGGAATTATGATTTGGGGGTAAGCTATTTCAAACCTCAATAAGTTTGTTCCCTTTGGGTAATGGTAGGAATATGTTTTATTGATTTTTCTCAAAACATCCAGTGCTTTTCAATGAAGCAAAAGTTTCAAGTATCTTCATGCAGTAATTTCAAAACTCCCCTCAAACTATAAACAAAGATTCTTTTTCATATATAGTTTAGTATATATGAAGCAATACATATTATAATGAAGATTGGGCTCTCTGAGGACAAAAAGGAAAGGTAATTATAGATAAAAATCATCATCCAAAGTAATACCTTTCCCAGAGAGCCAGGAGCATGCCTCTCTAGCAGATGGTATTTAACCCTTCCTTTCACAGGACATGTACTTTCTTTGAAGATACCAATCTGTACAACAATAGAGAAGATTAAAACAAATAGCACATCCATCATCTAACTATAAAACCTTTACATAAGAATTATAACCTTACTAATAAATAAAAAACTAGTTCAAAATTTATAGAAAATGTATATGTAGGCATTTGTTAAATGATTCAGTGAATTTTCTTTTAACCACAAAGGAATGAACTATTAATATTACAGAGTTTTTGAGTATAGATTTTTAAGGCATTTCTTCAATTAATAGATAACTAACTAGAGTTAATAGCTCATCATGTATAAATACTTTTGGGATACTCTAAACATTCTTCTGGGCTTTCTCAGGTGGTAAAGAATCTGCCGGCAATGTAGGAGACACAGCTTGGATCCCTGGGTCAGGAACATCCCCCCAGAATGAAATGGCAACCCACTCTATCATTCTTGCCTGGAGAATCCCACGGACAGAGGAGCCCAGTGGGCTACAGTCCATGGAGTCACAAAGAGTCAGACAAGACTAAGTAACATCTTCACTTTTCACAAACATTCTTCTATAAAGAGGGACTATGGGTGACTTTTGTTTTTCCTTCTTATATTTTTTGGGATTCTGGATAGAAGTTTTTCTAAAAGCTGTCATCTTTTGAGGTAAACATATGAACATTATTTATATTATTTCTTAATCAGATTCATCTATAGATGACACAAATTTCTCTCACCTACAACCAACTTATCATAAATTTCAAATGATTAATAAACAACTAAAAATGTTACCAATTTTCCCCCTAGATATAAGGAAATATTACTTAATATTATTAAAAATTTTTACAACGTGCATCTATGTTTTACTTCTATGGACTTCCCTAGCGGCTCAGCCAGTAAGGAGTCTGCCTGCAATGCAGGAGACCCAGGATCGATCCCTGGGTTGGGAAGATCTCCTGGAGAAGCAAATGGCAACACATTTCAACATTCTTGCTCTGGAAAATTCCATGGATGGAGGAACCTGGCAGCCTACAGTCCATGGAGTCACAAAGAGTTGGACATGACAGAGGCTTCACTCACATGTTGTACTAGACATGTTCATTTTTAATCATCAAAAAATCCCCTGAAGCAGCATCATTCTCACTTTACAGGTAAGAAAATTGTAGCCCAGTTAAATATGTTCCCTAGACTTACACAACTCATAGTTTGTGATTTTAATCCTTGTCTAGAGAAGGCAATGGCAACCCACTCCAGTGTTCTTGCCTGGAAAATCCCATGGACAGAGGAGCCTGGTAGGCTGGAGTCCAGGGGGTCGCGAAGAGTTGGACACAACTGAGCAACTTCATTTTCCCTTTTCATTTTCATGCATTAGAGAAGGAAATGGCGACCCATTCCAGTGTTCTTGCCTGGAGAATCCCAGAGACAGCGGAGCCTGGTGGGCTGCCATCCATGGGGTCGCACAGAGTCGGACATGACTGAAGTGACTTAGCAGCAGCAGAGGACTCGAGTTCTCTTAACTATACATCATTACAAGAAGAGAGCTGGAAATTTATAGGGTGGGATGATTTGGGAGAATGGCATTGAAGCATGTATACTATCATGTAAGAAATGAGGCACCGGTCTATGTTCGATGCAGGATGCTTGGGGCTGGTGCACGGGGATGATCCAGAGAGACGTTGTGGGGTGGGAGGTGGGAGGGGGATTCAGGATTGGGAGCTCGTGTACACCTGTGGTGGATTCATGTCGATGTATGGCAAAGCCAATAGAATATTGTAAAGTAAAATAAAGTAAAAAAATAAATTAATTAAAAAAAATAAAATGAACAGAAAAATCTGCTCTGCCATGAATGCGTTTACCATCTAGTTTTAAAGAAGATACAAGGACACTAAATGATTTAAAATAATTATAATATTGCTAATACCCACTTGTCATACACTGTGCTAAACACTTTACATGAATCATGTCCTTTATTCCCACAAATGCCATCTGACAAGTTTCTACATAAATGTCACTTTTTCTGAGAAGTATTCTTCATCCCCCTGATCTACGCTAGGCCCCCAAGTTGTAGGTTCACCATAAACCATCTTCTGCTTTCATCGTATTCCTTCCAATTTTAGATTTTCTATTTACTGGGTAAAACACTTCATGAGGGAAACAAAAGTGACTCCTCTTTGCCCTGACTTTTCCCGCAAGGTATTGGCCACATTTTAAAAGAGTGGACAGAGGAAAAAATGGAAAATACTTATCTTTCCTGAGTCACTCAAAACAACAGTAAAGTATCTGCTCAAGCCACAGTAAATTTTTTGTTGTTCTACCAGCTTTTGCTTTTAAATTTTTGCAAAGTTGTGGTTTCTCCCATACAACAATACGAATCCATCATAAATATATATATATCCCCTCTGTTTTGATCCTCCCTCCCTCCCCCAAGTCCCACTCCTCTAGGTCATCACAGCACCAGACTGAGTTCCCTGTGTTATATAGCAGCTTCTCGGCAACTATCCATTTTACACATGATAGTGTATGTGTGTTGATGCTGCCTTCTCCATTCATTCCATTCATTCCCTTCCACACTGTGGACTTGTGGACATAGTACACTGTTTCACTCAGTATCTCACTGGCGCTGTAGCTACCACCAATATCTTTCTCTTGATAACTTTCTAAAACTCCCTCTCAACTCCAAATTTTGCTTCATATTCTTCCTTCTCCACCCAATCTCCTCTTCTACATCATCTCTTAAACTCCAAATCTGGCTTTCTTTCAATTCACAGGCTCTATTTATTATTCTACAGCTTCCCAAGTGACTCAGTGGTAGAGAATCCACCTGCCAATAAGAAGACCGGGTTTGATCCCTGGGTGGGGAAATCCCCTGGAGAAGTAAACAGCAACCCACTCCAGTATCCTTGCCTGTTAAATCCCACAGACAGGGGAGTCCGGTGGGCCAGAGTCCATGGGGTTGCAAAGAGTCAGACATGAATAAACACACACATATTTATTATTCTAATTCTCCTCAACAAAGGCTCAAAGACTGGAGTGAAAAACAGAATGAACAGAGGGGAAAGGGGGAGAAATGACTGAGATGTGTCCTGGTACCCAAGAGAACTCAGTGAGTCATGGGGCAACCTGAGTGGGAAAAGTACTAGGTCTTCCCCATGCCCTCAATTTCATTTCTACTTCTTCACTGAAAATGAAATATTTTCTTTCTGGTAATGGATATTAACTATTCCTCAAATGTCAAGAGCTTAGCAAAGAAGTTTTGTAAATCAATGTAACAAATCTGCTCAAAACAACAAAACTCTTAAGACAAAAATAGATCCCAAAACATTAAGACCAGATTGGATACACTCTGAAGATATTATCTTTAGAAAGAATGTGAAAGTTAAAAAAAGTGTAAAATGTCTATTTTGGAAGAAATTTTTAAGAGGCATGTTTTTCATTGACCATCCAAGTGCTATTTCAAGAACTCTAAAATGCCTATAAAGATGCACGCTTATGTGTGTGTGGGCATGCACATCCACTGTGAAGATCACCAAAACTAGGACAATCAAAACCTGATACCATTAAATATCCTGATTATGAGTTATACTTGTGCTAAGTCACTTCAGTCATATCTGACTCTTTGGACTATAGCCAGACAGGCTCCTCCATCCATGGGATTCTCCAGGCAAGAATTCTGGAGTGGGTTGCCATTTTCTTCTCTGGATCTTGCTGATGGCGAGATGGAATCTGTGTCTCCCTTATTGGCAGGCAGGTTCTTTACCACTAGCGCCGCCTGGGAAGTTATCCTTAATTGTACATTTACATCTGTATATCTCCAGTTAAAGTAGACAGGCCACCACAGAGATTCTCATGGGGAATTTGGAGAGTAGATTTGAAACAGCATTTTGCTACTAATACATATTACTCATCTTCTGACTCACGGTGCTGGCATGAGACTGAGCACAGGCCTGCAACTCCAACTTCACCTGCATCTCATTCAGTATAACTAACTACTGGGCCAGGTGTGTATGTTTCACAACAAGAAAACAAGCTCCTGAATTTCTGCAGGACATTTATTTCATCAAAGTCAAAAGTCACAAGAAGTGACACTTTAATCAGTCCTCACTGACTTTAGCCTGTGTATCCCAACTTGCTCTTATTCTATCCTAATTTGTATCTATCTGCCCTTCACAACTGCTTGGGGACTTTAAGGTACAAGATCAGATCAGTTGGGAAGACAATGAGCAGTGAAGAAACTCAGTAAATTCCAGAATTTCAAAATATCTAAGTCCTATGTGTCTGTGTGTATCTGTTTCTCCCTTTTAAACCTGTCCAAGTCAATGAATATAAGTATCTCACCTAATCATTTAGCCAAGAGTTATTTAGCACATACTCTGTGCCAAGTACTGTTTTAACCACCGGACACACACTGATACAAGTAACGAGACATTCTTCCCTTCTTGTTGTCTGCATACTAACTAGGAAGATGGAAATAAATGAGCATGTAAATAAGCAAGCATAAAATTCAGATGATGTATTAGCTTACTATTGCTGTTCCAACAAACTTAGTTGCTGCAACAATTCAAATTTATCATCTTACATTTCTGGAATTCAGAAGTCCAAAATGAATCTTGGCTAAAATTAAGACAGGTTTCTTCCCAAGGATCTATGACAGAATGCCTTTTCTAGCTTCAGAAGACCGCCTGCATTCCTTGGTCTGTGCCCCTTTCTCCACATGCAAAATGCATCACTCCCTCCCACTTTTGCTTCCATTGTCACCTTTCCTTTTTCTGACTGACCCTCCTGCCTCCCCACTTATGAGGACCCTTGAGATTACATTCTACCCACTCAGATAATCCAAGATAATGTTCCCATGTCAAAATTCCTTTTCCCATGTAAAGGAACATTTACAAGTTCCTGGCCATTATTCAGTCACTCAGATAATCTGTGTTCATAGAAAATCAACAAAATAAGGAAATGAAATGTTAACTTATATAGAGTAGTCAAAGATATCCTCTCAGAGAATTTCTTTTCAGCAGAAACCTGAAAGATAAGGAGAAAAGTATTCCAATCTAGCCAGGAAGACTAAGAAGTATTAAGACTGTAAGGGAAAAAAGCTAGATGTGTTCCTCGAAAAGAAAAACTTCTTTACACAAACTGAGAAGAGATGGTAGGACCAGACATCAGAGATCTGAGGCCAGATCTTCTAAGGCCTTGTGCTAAGCAGCTTGGGTTTTATACGTCAGTCACTATGCAAAGATTTTATTACTGCAGCATTCCATAGGAGAACTTTTATCTAAGATGGAGATGCAGCAGATTCTACAGTGAGTGAACGAAACCAACATGTGGGCATCATCTCATGCCACTGGATCTTAAAAACCTGTATGCATCATGGGCCACAGAAAAAGTATCTGCACTGCACATCAGTTTCCCAACTTATGAGCTAGCAACCTGAATCTCTGCAAGTAGCATTCAACAAACAGGAGGAGCCTAGGAAAAGCTCTTGACTGAATTTCTCTATATTTCAGCCAGGCTGTTTACTGAAAAACGAATGAACTTTTTCTCTCCAAAAACAATTTTTAAATTGATTTTTGTTTAATAAGTACAGGTACTTTGGGGAAGGGGCTTCCCTGGTGGCACAGTGGTAAAGAACCACCTGCTAATACAGGAGATGCAGGCTGGATCCCTGGGTTGGGGAGATCCCCTGGAGAAGGAAATGACAACCCATTCTAGTATTCTTGCCTGGGAAACCCCATCGACAGAGCAGCCTGTTGGGCTACAGTCCATGGGGTTTCAAGAAGAGTCAGACATGACTTAGCAACTAAACAACAACTACTTTAGGGAAGAACTCATGCCTTTAACAATGTTAGGTCTTCTTTTCATGCTTTTCTATTCTACATTGTTCTAGTGGAGTGATGAAGAAGTGGTTCTATCTGCAGTCAGCTGACTAGTGAACAGGAGGTAGGGAGATAAATGTATGAAATATGCATGTCACTTAACTTTGAGGAGTTTTGCTAAGAAAAGAAAGAGGAATCGGATAGTACCCGGAGGAAAATGAGATCTTAGTAGGGTTTTTGTTAAGATGGCAGATATGCTAGTATGCTCACTGATGACAGAATGATGAAAGGAAATTTGTTGATAGAGGCAAAAGCAGGAAAACTGCAGGGGCTAAGAAGTTAAAAAGTCAGTGAGAAGAAACAGGACTCATGCATAAGTGAAAGCTTTGGCCTTGGATCAAAGTAAGGACAGTTCGAACTGAAAGTCATATTTCTCATTAACTAAAGGATTGACATTCTGCTTTTGTAACAGTCTCTTGAGTTTTGTTAGCAGAAAACAGCTTCCTCAACCTGAGTACTTCATGACACTGACAAGACTGCACTTCTAAGTCTTTAAGGCTGTCAGTATCCTCTTAACCGCAGCAACTCCACTGAGGGAAAGACCACCTTGTGGGGACCTGTCTGGGAGTCCAGCCAATAGCCCCTTGATGACATGACTTCCCTCTAAGTGAGTTCATTTTATTCTCTGTAGATCTGAGTTCACACAGACATATTTTTTAAAATAAGTGTAACTTTTAGCAAATAGCCATACATCACTTTTAATTGATATACTGAACCATCTAGCATGAAAGCAACTGCTTTCTCTACCCATACATGTTGGGTGGAAATTCTCTAAGTATAGGGATTAGCCAATTAAAATGAAATGGTAGAGAAAACAGTATGTTCCACGCAAGAGCATAAAGAGATAGTTTGCTACCAGTTGTTGGAGTCAATATACAAACATTTTATTTGGTATTCTATTTATTACTAATTTCTGTGCTTAATTGGTAGCTGACATACTTTTTTCAAGAAGGAGTGAATCGTCTATGCCAGAATGCATTAAGACACTGCAAATCAAGGTTCTGTTTTAGTGGGAAACTGGGGGGAAAAAACTGAAAGGTATTGATGCTCTTATGCAAATAAGAAAAGCCCAAGAAGAGAGAGTTCTATAATTTTTGTGATGGATAGAAATGGGCTTAGGGCTGACAGGCAATCTAAAAATTACTATTACCTCTCATTATATCCTTCCAAGCATTTCCGTTTGTGCAGAATGGGATTTTAAACATCTTGATCAAGCAACAGAAGTCTGCCTCATCTCCTGACACTGATGATCATCTGGCAGGGCAATATTGTTGCTCTAACTGGCATCCACACATGGTTATGAAACTGCATGAGGCATTACTCAAGAAGTGGCTTGTGATTGGAAACAGCCAACAGAAATTTAAAAGCAAGCATCATTTTGCCACTCATGAAACGATCAAAGGTTTCATAGAGCTTTATGCCTATGAGGGCCAGTATATAAGATTCACTCTAATCTCAAGATGTAAATTTTAATATCTTCAACTGTCTTAGATTCTTAGAGTTGTAGGACTTTTTTTTTTTTTATAATATTGTATTGGTTTTGCCATACATCAACATTATTCCACCACGGGTATACACGTGTTCCCCATCCTGAATCC
>SJYV01056033.1:128074-149112 GCA_006410875.1 Neotragus pygmaeus
GATAAAGCCCACTTGGTCATGGTGTATGATCTTTTTAATGTGTTGTTGGATTCTGATTGCTAGAATTTTGTTAAGGATTTTTGCGTCTATATTCATCAGTGATATTGGCTTGCATTTTTCTTTTTCTGTGGCATCTTTGTCAGGTTTTGATATTAGGGTGATGGTGGCCTCATAGAATGAGTTTAGAAGTTTACCTTCCTCTGCAATTTTCTGGAAGAGTTTGAGTAGGATAGGTGTTAGCTCTTCTCTAAATTTTTTGTAGAATTCAGCTGTGAAGCCATCTGGACCTGGGCTTTTGTTTGCTGGAAGATTTCTGATTACAGTTTCAATTTCCATACTTGTGATGGGTCTGTTAAGATTTTCTAGTTCTTCATGGTTCAGTTTTGAAAAGTTGTACTTTTCTTAAAAATGTGTCCATTTCTTCCACATTGTCCATTTTATTGGCATATAATTGCTGATAGTAGTCTCATGATCCTTTGTATTTCTGTGTTGTCTGTTGTGATCTCTCCATTTTCATTTCTAATTTTATTGATTTGATTTTTCTCCCTTTGTCTCTTGATGAGTCTGGCTAATGGAGTTATAGGACTTTAAACCTGTTCAGTTTCAAAATGTTCAAATAAAGAAATGGAAGCCACCCATTGTAATACAACACTCCCATCATGGGGCAAAGGCTGGCTATGGAAGTCAGTAGTCATGAGTCATACACCATTACTTTCTCCAGCTCATAATTTTAGAGCAAAAATATGACAGGTGTTTCTTTTTTTTTACAAACTCAAATTCCTACATTTTATTAAGTAAATTTCAGATGGTCTACTTAAAATACTTGAGGTCTTCTGGCAATAAAGTTATACCAATCACAAGGTAAATCTGGGAACAGTGCAGTGATAACAGTATTTTCAGCTTCTCCACACTTCCGTTTTCTCACCTGTAAAATATGGAAAGAAATGTCTACCTTCTAGACTGATTGAAAAGATTAATTGGATTATGATTATAAAAATATTGGGCTCAGGATCTGGTACACAGTGTTCACTCAAAAAACAGTGACTGTCATTGTAACCGTTGTTCTCTGCAAAAAGCAAGAAGACATGTTTTATCAGACTCAAAAGCCTGAAAGGAACTTTTAAAAGGCATCTATTCATCTTTCTTGTTCTGTATACCAGGGTTAAATCCCACTTATCTACGCTGAGTTATCTCTCAACTGACTCTAAGATAGCAATATTTCTTAGTGGATTATTATGACTATGTAAATAACCTTAATTGTTTGGGTTCTGTTTCAGTTGTTTTTCTCAAGAGATTTCTGCAGTTCTAAAGCAAAGCAGCTGACAGCTTCTAGGGACAGTATCTTAATTAACAATTATTGTGCAAAAATCTTTCTTCTGACTAGGTAGGGGGAGAAAGGTTGTTAGGAGGCAGGGAGAGATGTATTAGAGATGTCCAGAGAGCAAGGGGCCTTTGTTAGCTTAAAGGGTCTCTCTTTGCCAACGAAAGCTCTCCAATTAGACAGAAAACTGTCGCAGGAGCATAAAAGCCATTTTCAGCACCATGTAAGGCAGTCCCATTTTTTTTAGTTGGACGAGTGAAATGAGAACGACATCTCTCCCGTTGCAACTGCCAATTATTTAAGAGGCAAAACTCAAGAAAGTCAGAAGCGAGTCTCGAGCATGAAATGATAAAGTAGCAACCAGAACTGAGCACAGCTAATGCCTGGCTTTATGGTTCTTTAATAAGATGGGGCTTGAAGAAGCCGTGAGAAAATAAACTTCAACTTTACTTCATTAGGACTAAATGGCTTAATATGTGTACAACAGTTCTATTTAAAATTAGTTGTCCAGGATGCAAAAGTCACTATGTCTGATCTATGTTAGGCATGGACAACCTAAGAAATGACAGGTGGCACTTTTTAAAGAAAAATGAAGAATCAAACTCAAAATACATACAAGCACTCCTAAAAGGTTTTAAATACAGATTATAAATATAACTAACCAAAAGGTAAAATTCAAAATGAATCATATCCCTAGGACTATCCCTAATTAACCTGTAGTACAGATTTATCTACATCTCCTATTAGATGTAAGCTGTACATTTATACTTGAAATTTCATCCAAATAGGTATGTAATACACTTTTAGTAACTATGAAAGTTTCTTAGATAGAATTCTAATCACTGCTATAACAAATACTTATGAAATACCTACTGAACTAGGAACCAAGATAACAGGAGGGAAAAAGTACATAATGCCAGACTTCAGGAACTTAAAATCCAGTGAGGAAAACGGATATTAACACATGCAGCTTATGTCATCAAGAGCATGACAAAAGATTCTAAGAAGGGATCTGATTTAGACTGAAGGAGCAATGGAATTTAAGCTCTAACCTGAAAGACTGGCTAACAGTTAAATAAAATACCAGACAACCTGACCTGCCTCCTGAGAAATCTGTATGCAGGTCAAGAAGCAACAGTTAGAACTGGACATGGAACAACAAACTGGTTCCAAATCAGGAAACGAGTAAATGAAGGCTGTATATTGTCACTCTGCTTATTTAACTTATATGCAGAGTACATCATGGGAAATTCTGGGCTGGATGAAGCACAAGTAGGAATCAAGATTGCCGGGAGAAATATCAATAACCTCAGATATGCAGATCACACCACCCTTATGGCAGAAAGTGAAGAGGAGGTAAAGAGCCTCTAGATGAAAGTAAAAGGAGAGTGAAAAAGTTGGTTTAAAACTCAACATTCAGAAAACTAAGATCACGGCATCTGGTCCCATCACTTCATGGCAAATAGATAGGCAAACAATGGAAACAGTGAGAGACTTTGTTTTCTTGGGCCCGATGGACAGGGAGGCCTGGCGTGCTGTGATTCATGGGGTTGCAAAGAGTCAGACACGACTGAGCGACTGAACTGAACTGAAAATCACTGCAGATGGTGACTGAAGCCATGAAGTTAAATGGTGCTTGCTCCTTGGAAAAAAAGCTATGACCAACCTAGATATGATATTAAAAATCAGAGACATTACTTTGTCAACAAGGGTCTGTCTAGTCAAGGCTATGGTTTTTCCAGTAGTCATGCATGGATGTGAGAGTAGGACTATAAAGAAAGCTGAGCACAGAAGAACTGATGCTTTTGAACTGTGGTATTGGAGAAGACTCATGAGAGTCCCTTGAACTTCAAGGAGATAAAACCAGTCAGTCCTAAAGGAAATCAGTCTTGAATATTCATTGGAAGGACTGATGCTGAAGCTGAAACTCTAATATTTTGGCCAGTGAATGAGTCAGTGAAGAACGGACTCATTTGAAAAGACCCTGATGCTGGGAAAGATTGAAGGCAGGAGGAGAAGAGGACACCAGAGGATGAGATGATTGGATGGCATCACTGATGCAATGGACATGAGTTTGAGTAGGCTCTGGGAGTTGGTGATGGACAGGGAAGCCAGGTGTGCTGCAGTCCATGAGGTTGCAAAGAGTTGGACACTACTGAGCAACTGAACTGAATGAAGAGAAGGAGAATAAACATTTTGAGGCAAGGGCACTGAGGCAGAAGAAAAGTTGGAATAGCTGAAGAGCCAAAAAAAAGGCCAGTGAGGATAATGTGATAGCATCAAGGGAAGAAAAGATACACAGACAGTGACAAGATCAGATTGGCCATGTTAAAAAAAAAAAAAAAAGTAATGTATCCTAAGTGCAGTGCCACTGAATGGTTTTAAGCAGAGAGTATGAAATCATTAGATTTACATTTCAGAAAAAATAACCTGGCATAGTTCTGCATAGAGCATAACAGCATACAATGGCATAGGTAACTACAAGTTTAATAGGGAGCTGCCGTGGTCTAAGTGAGGCATGGTAGTGTTTCAGGTAAAAGATGTGGAGAAAAATGGATTCATTCAAGGTCTATTCTGGAATAGGCATCCATAGGTGANTAGTTCTGCATAGAGCATAACAGCATACAATGGCATAGGTAACTACAAGTTTAATAGGGAGCTGCCGTGGTCTAAGTGAGGCATGGTAGTGTTTCAGGTAAAAGATGTGGAGAAAAATGGATTCATTCAAGGTCTATTGTGGAATAGGCATCCATAGGTGATAGATTGGAATATTTCTCTGGCTTCTGGTTAAAATTACCAAATAGAATATGATTCCATTCACTGAGATAAAAACAACAAAGTTAGAGGAAAGTGAGGGGGAAGAAATACAGTTCATCGGGTTCACCATTAGAGACTAAAAAAGGGAATGAGAAAAGAGCAGCAGCACAGCAATATCAGCATCTCTGGGGAGAAATATAAGTTTTTAGATATATCCAATTTCATGATTGTATCAATTTATCTATACACATTTTGTTTGGGAATACAAGCCACAAATCTCAGCTCTTTTTGGATAAAAGGAGTAGCATGTCCTCAGTAGGACAGGGACTCTGACATCCCAGGGACTCATGGTTTATCACAAGGCAGGCATGAGAAAGACAACTCCAAAAAATGAACAACTTCAGAACCAGAAAATTTGTCAAACAGTTCTGAAATTTAACAAAAATAGAGGCAACTGAGAATTGAATAAGATCTGGTATTAATAGAAAAGAAGAACCAGCCAAAGAAATAAGTTAACAAGAACTCAGTTGTCAAAGATGGAGCTTTGATCAAGTATATAAGCAGACACTGAGAACTGTTTGTGATTTTTATCTTGAAATGACAGTGTGATAACTGTGCACAGCTTAACATAAGATGAGCTTATATGGGACACACTGAAGAGATGCTTGCTAGGTCCCCAGAGCCCAGGTGGGACAACTGGGGTCTCCCACAGGGACCCTGTATAGAAGGGTTATCATTGCTTATCTCAGACTGAGGAAACCCTGGAAATTGGTTTTGGCAACTACAGTCTTCATCAGTCAGTCAGTCAGTCAGTCCAGTCGCTCAGTCGTGTCTGACTCTTTGCAATCCCATGAATCGCAGCACGCCAGGCCTCTCTGTCCATCACCAACTCCCAGAGTTCACTCAAACTCACATCTATTGAGTCAGTGATGCCATCCAGCCATCTCATCCTCGGCCGTCCCCTTCTCCTCCTGCCACCAATCCCTCCCAGCATCAGAGTCTTTTCCANTGGATGGCATCACTGACTCGATGGACATGAGTCTGAGTGAACTCTGGGAGTTGGTGATGGACAGGGAGGCCTGGCGTGCTGCGATTCATGGGGCCGCAAAGAATCGGACATGACTGAGCGACTGAACTGACTGAACTGAAGTAATTTGCAGCACATCTTGAACAGAAGATGGATGGCCAGGAAGAGAACATTTATTAAAATAAAGAGTACCACTATCACAGAGAGAAGTTTGAGGACTATTACTACTATCTTTATTTTTTACCATCAAACTCCTTTTCAGGGCAAAATATGTGTGTTTGAAGGCTTCCCTGGTGACTTAGTGGGAAAGAACATGCCTGCCAATGCAGGAGACACAGGTTCGATCCTTGGGTCAGGAAGATGCCCTGGAGGAGGAAACGGCAACCCACTCCAGCATTCTTGCCTGGGAAATGCCATGGAGAGAGGAGCCTGGGAGGCTATAGTCCATGGGGTCACATAGAGTCAGATGCGACTAAGCAGCTAAGCACACACATATATGTTTGAATGGTACCTGATATGACAGCAAAATATAGAAAAAAAATCCGTGAAAAGGTGAACCAATATTATGAATTGAATTGTGTCCCCCACAAACACATATCTTGAAGTCTTAAGCTCCAGTACCTCAGAATTTAACTACATATGGAGAATAGCTTTTTAAAGAGGTAATTAAATTAAAAAAGAGGTCACTAAAGTGAGTGAAGTCGCTCAGTCGTGTCCAACTCTTTGCGACCCCATTGACTATAACCTATCAGGCTCCTCTATCCATGGGATTTTCCAAGCAACAGCACTGGAGTGGATTGCCATTTCCTTCTCCAGAGGATCTTCCCGACCAAGGGATCAAACCCAGGTCTCCCACATTGTAGATAGGTCTTAAAAGAGGTAATTAAATAAAAAAAGAGGTCACTAAAGTGGGCCTAATCCAATATGTCCTTATAAGAAGAGGAGATTAGGACACAGACATTATGCTTGCGCTGTGGAAAGACCATGAGGACACAGGAGGACGGCAACCTCCATCTGCAAGCTCAGGAAAGAGTCATCAGGAGAAGTCAAACCTGCCAGCACCTTGATCTTGAACTTCCGGTTTCCAGAACTGTGAGAAAATTAATTTCTGATGTTTAAGCCACTTAATCTGTGGCATTTTATTATGGCAGCCTTAGAAAATGAACAGGCAAATCTTGGAAATTTGTTGAAGCATGCCAATGATGTAGCAGTAACTCGACTTTTTTTTTTTTTGTATTCACAAAATATTTTTTATCTTAAACTATTTGTTAAAAACAAAGCTCTTAAAGATTTCATCTATTCTTTTAGACCAACAAACCAAAATAATGAGAGATTTTTGTGATGAAAGGCATTGGACTCAAAGGCAGAAGCCCTGGGTCTAAGTTTTTACTCTGCCACCACCCCGAAAGTTCTATACCAGGTACCAGGAGGAGATAGAATTAAAAAGAAGAGACAAGGAAAATGAAAAGAGATCCTGCCTTAAAGAAACTCATGGTCTAGGAGAAGAGCCAGACAAGTGGAGAACTATAAAACAAAGCCAAAAACTAAAGTATGTGGCACAAATAAAGAGTCATAGGAACATTAGACAGAGTGTTAATTAATTTCATCTAAAAACAACTGCCAAGGTATCACAATCTGTAGAATGAGAGACTGGAGTCAATTCTAAAGTCCTTTATAAGTACAAATTTCTATGACTCTGAAATCCTCTACTATAAATGGCTTTGGCAGTTAACAACAGAATGAGAAGTCAGATTACTTGATCAGATATGCTATGTATAAGCTTTTTGTGATATTCCAGCTATAAGATTCCAAAACTGCTGGACAAGTCAGTCAAACCTCCTATCAAACCACTGTGTGTTGGGGCAGGGTGGTGGGTGTATATGTGTGTGTCTACTGCATTAGGAGTGACGTGGTTAAAGTTAAAGTGTTTGTCACTCAATAGTGTCCATCTGTTTTGTGACCCCATGGACTATAGCCCACCAGGCTCCTCTGTCCATGGGATTCTCCAGGCAAGAAAGAATACTGGAGTCAGTTGCCATTCCCTTCTCCAGGGGATTTTCCTGACCCAGGGATAGAACCCAGGTCTGTTTTGCAGTCAGATTCTTTACTGTCTGAGCCACCAGGGTAGCACACACACACACGTGTGTGTGTGTGTAAAAGATTTCATTTTCATAATTAAGAAGTTTTGTAGTAAAACTAATAGCTCACATTGATTCATTTTTAGTCTAAGTGGTGAATACAACCCCAAATTAAGCTCCAGAGATGACAGAATCTACCTTCTTCTCTATCACAAACCCAGAGCCTAGGATGGTATGCACCTCAAAGCACATATTCAACAAATTTTCTGTCAGATCATAGTCAAATTTATGAGAAGAAAACATCTTGAAAATTTAGCTCAAGAAATATCCTAATTTTGACATGAGAAGCTTTGGGTTCCAGGGCCTTCCACACTCAAGAGTTGTGTAACTGACACTGTGACTACAGTTCTCAGCCTCTCTGTTGTAACTAGTCAGATGGGATCAGTGATCCCAAAATTTCTATATATCAATGGATTGTTGTGAAGATCAACTAATGTTCATAAAAATTGCTTGATCACATGTGAAAGGAATNATTATTTGTTAAGTAATGTTCCATTGTGTTGTTAACCAAACTTTTAAAAATGGATACCTGATTGAAATATAAAATGCATTTTTGGGGGATTAGGACTGCGGTGCAGATGATTTGAAAAGCACTTGAATTGTCTTCTGCCAAACTAAAAAATGAGGAGAGGATTATACAGGCAAAAAAACACACACAAGGTTGCAGTTAGTTACATGAATTGTTTATCAAGAATTACAACTGGAAGTGACAAGAAGTAAGAGGTAAGTGTATCTGTTAAATAAGGATTAGCAGGGGCCCATATTGTTGCATAGTTACAAAGGGAAACCTTGAGACTCTAAGGTTGAGGCTGGCAGGTATTCTGAATACGGCTGGTGGTGTCCTTCTATCTGGTATAATTTGAATAAAGTTCAAGTTCTTGGTGGCAGAGATGTGATTGAGGCCAAATTTTCCATGGCCATCAGATTCTATTTGTGTATGATTGAATTGTGAGTGGGCTTTACAGGTGGCTCAGATAGGAAAGAAACTGCATGCAGTGCAGGAGATCTGTGTTCAGTCCCTGGGTTGGGAAGATATCCTGGAGAAGGGAATGGCTAATGATCAAATTGCCAACATTCATTGGATTATCAAAAAAGCAAGAGAGTTTGAGACAAACATCTACTTCTGTTTTACTGATTATGCCGAAGCCTTGACTGTGTGGATCACAACTGGAAAATTCTTAAGGAGATAATACCAGACCACCTTACTGCCTCCAGAGAAATCTGTATGCAGGTCATGAAGCAACAGTTAGAACTTGACATGGAACAGCAGACTAGTTCCAAATCACGAAAGAAGTACGTGAAGGCTATAAATTGTCACCCTGCTTATTTAACTTATATACAGAGTACATCATGAAAAATGCTGGGCTGGAGGAAGCACAAGCTGGAATCAAGACTGACAGGAAAAATATCAATAACCTCAGACATACAGATGACACCACCCTTATGGCAGAAAGTGAAGAAGAACTAAAGAACCTCTTGATGAANCTACCAAGAACCATGGGCTCTCATGTCCCAGGGGCAGCTCGGCAATCTAGACCCCGGGGCCCCGGAGGAGGTTGGGACAGCTGTGGAGTTGGCATGCCCTGGCGTCCTCCTGGGTGGGCAGGTGGGTGCGAGGGGCTCATGCAGGCAGAGCCTTGGCCGGGGGAGAGGGGAGAGACTGGGTCTAAGGCAAGCCTCTGGCACAGAAGGGGTCTCTGCACCATCCTGGGGGTCCCTGACTAGCCTGAGGGCCAGGGCCTAGTGCTGAGCTTGCCTTCTTGCCATGAAGTTCCCGGTCAGGGGCACGGATCAGGCAGGACTCCTTTCTCGGCTTCCACTTCAGCTACGGTCCCCCTCCAGCAAATGGGGGCTGGGCCAGGCCAGGCAGTGCTTTGTAGAGCAGAAAGCACAGAAGTGCGCCCCCCTGGGAAGGCCGCTCCCTGCTGAGGGGGGCTTGAGCAGCCCCGAAGAGGCAGCAGCAGGGTGGGAGGCCTCCCTGCTGGTCCAGGAGCGGCCGGTAGCTGTGTTCCCATCACCTGTGGCCAGCAGGCAGGCTTCCAGGGCCATTTGCCTGTGTCCACCCTGAGGCCCTTGCCGGTGCGCTCCCTCCAGCTGGAGGCCCCCCTGCTTGTCCAGCCCCCCTCACCACCTGGGCCTTGAGTCAGGGTGCAGGCTCAGGAATGCCTGTGCTTGGACACCTGGGGGGCCTGGTCTGGCGGGCACATCGCTTCCTGATAAAGACATGTCCCACATCTTCACCACCTAGGCTGTGCCAGTGGGATGTGCCCCGCACTAGCAGTGATCACCAAAGGAGCTGGGACTTCAAGTCACCCTGTGCCGGCGTGTCACCAGGACGGCCGGATGGGCAGGGCTCCCTGCAGGATTTCTTACCAGACAGTAAAGTCAACACCCTGGGAGCCTCGTTCTCGTGCCCGCAGCTCGGGTGGGGCCCTCAGGAACTAGGTTAAGCTCCCTGGGACCCTCTAAGGAGAAGTGTCTCAGGGCAGGCTCAGGGCTACCCTGACCCAAACCCACTGCTGCTCCCTGGGCCACTCGTTTTCTTACTTTTTACTGAACGTGAACTTGCCAACTGCACTATTTTTGGAACAAGACATAGCTGATGATACACCCAGTGAGAGCACTTCTGCTCAGCCATCCATGGACCCTTCAGCCAGAGACCCTACAACCTCTCCGCCCTTTCCTCTGGATTCAAGAGACCTTTAAATGGGGCGATTTTAATATCCCTTGAAACTACAGTCAAAGATGGGAAGTCTAAGAAATGCCGAGTCACATGGCAACACACACTGGTCCGCACTCAGTGCCCGGAGTGGAAGCCACCCGGGAGGACCAGAGCCCGGCCAGGATGCCCCCTCACCATGATGCCAACAGCGGGTGGAGCAGGGGGATGCTCGATGTCACCCGCCCCCAGATGCCAGCAGTTATCGCTCACCCTGCTTGGGACAGTGGGAACTAACTCTCTCTCTCTCTCTAGGCACCGCCAAGTGTCCTCTGGGGGCCCAAATGGCCCTCAGCCCCTTCAAGAACCACAGAGATAAGAACACACAGATAACAAAGAATGCCATCACTCAGAAGAGGGGCGAGCTGGTCAGGACTCCAACAATCAAGGTCTGGCTACAAAACTGGGCCACCTCCCTCCCTCAATGTGGCACCACACGGGTGAGAACTTGGTGAGCCGGCGACATGCTTAAAACAGAAGTGTAAAAGCAGGTTATAAAACAGCTTGTCCTTGTGGGATCCCACACAGATCACGGATGGAAAAATCCCGAACAGTAGTCGGCTGTGGGTGGCGGGGTAACAGGTGACTTCCTTCTTTATACTTTCTTTTCCAGATTTTCTACAGTGAACATGTATTCCTTACATAAATAGCTGAAACTTTTTTGGAATGGTTTAAAATAGAGGCTCTAAGGTGTCCTCGCTGGTGGGAGACTGGAGGCTTCTCTCCTGACTTCCTGGACTGTCACTGGTCCCAGCCTCCTCGCCAGCCCAGCCGGCAGGCGGGTGTAGCCTCACTTCTGCAGACAGGCAGCCTCCTTCACAGGGGCCCTGTACGGGCAGCTATCACTGCCTTCAGGCACTCCTGCCCCGCCCTTGGGGTCTGCTCCTTCCTTTTTGTAGTCTCAGGGATAAACTAGTTAGGTCTCCTCCCTCTGGGCCTGAGGGATGTCGGCCCTGACTCTGGTTGCTTGTCCCCCTGACTGGCTCTTGATCCTTTCCTTGACTGATCCAAGGAGCTTCCTTGGGCTAACCAACCTGGCAGACTAGGAGACCACAGGGACCCCGTTGTTGACACTGGGAGAATGCCAGGGCAAGTAAGTACCATCAGCCAGGACCCATCAGACCCCTGTCAGGCCATCCCAATAAACACAGGAGCAACTGTAAGCATCCAGATGGACTCCCTGCTAGGATGCATATTATTAGCTAACTGGGGAAAATGTAGAACGATAGGGCAAAAAAGTATTAGGTCATTAAATTATAATACCATCTTGCAGCTGGTCATATTTTATAAAAGAAAAGTCAAATGGAGGAGGGGAGTCCCATCAAATGTTCAAATGATAGTCACTCAGTCGTGTTGGACTCTTTGCAGTCCCACAGACTATACAGTTTACGGAATTCTCCAGGCCAGAACACTGGAATAGGTAGCCTATCCCTTCTCTAGTGGATCTTCCCGACCCAGGAATTGAACCGGGGTCTCCTGCATTGCAGGGGAATTCTTCACCAGCTACCAGGGAAGCAAGACCCTATTCCAAAGTCCGAGTCTAGAGAACCGCTTGGCGTGCCTGGCTCACACCCCATCCTCCCACAGGAACCCCATGTTTTAGATGATCCCCTTATGAGTCAGCCTCCCTGAGGTCCACAACTGGGAGCTCCTACGTATCCCAATTCTGAAGGGGTGACAGTCTTCCAGACCATTTACCCCTAATGTACCATCTGGGGAGCTGGAAACCCCAGACTCCTATCAATAAGCTCATGGATATGGTCTTTGGGATATTTAACAGTACAGATAGCATACAAGGGGCTACGCTGGTGGCTCAGATGGTAAAGAATCCACCCGCAGAGCAGATGTGGGTTCGATCCCTGGGTTGGGAAGATCCCCTGGAGAAGGGAATGGCAACCCACTCCAGTATTCCTGACGGAGAATTCCACGGCCAGAGGAGACGGGCAGGCTCCAGCCCGTGGGCTGCAAAGAGCTGGACGTGACTGACTACTTCTCTTTCTTTACAGGGGAGAAGAGGCGAAGAGGATTCGGGGGCAACGCAAAAAAGCCTAATTACTGGCAGCAGCCTTAACCCCAGCACCACCTCAGGGTTACGCACCCTTGCGAAGACCCATGCTAAGGACAGGATCCAGGAAGCCTGGGTCAGAGCTGCGCTCTCAGAGGAAACATGTTTTAAGTGTGGACAAGAGGGCCACTGGAAGCGTGACCGTCGCCAGTCCTGAAGGGATACTGGGGCTCTCAAACCAATGATGGCTGAGAGGACCAGAGGCTGATGGGGCCCAGGGCTCCCCGTCTCCCAAAGAACACCTGGAGAAGCCTCTTGGGTTCATTTCTCTGGAAAAACCTCACGTAAGCATTGACATGGCTGGTAGTTTTCTTAGCAGACTGACTGACCTCCCTCCCAACCCTGTAGGACGATGGGGACTGATGGAAAGCCCCAGACCAAGCACTGCTCCTGCCTGAGCGCACCGCCCCCTTGCTGGGAACGGACTTGCTCACTAAATCCCAGGCAACAGTACGGAGACCCTCAAAGGCACCCACCAAGAAAAAGTTACTCCTGGTGGGGAGGGGAGCATGCTCAGTCCCAAGCGAGAGGTCTCCGTTCTATCCCATCCAAGTTGTCAAACTATGGGCTGCGGACCTGGATCACGGTGCTGGAAGTAAAGGTGGCTTTCTTCTGCACTCAGACTCTCAACACCTCTTTGCCTTCACGTGGACAGACCAGGACACTGCAGTGCCATGAATGCTTCCGCTCTGTGTGCTTATAAAACTCAAGCCAACGGTGCCCACAGGATACGAATGGAAACAAAAGTCTGGCAAAAAGTTGTCCTGGTGCCTTTAAAATGGGATTCTACAGGGCTATAGACAAGCCTCCTTACATCAAAGGCCAGACTGAGGGCCACACAAAATTGTAAATAGATAAAATGGGAGGCCAATGTTCTGACTAAACTAGCCGTACCTGACAGGAATTTTGGGGAGGGCTTCCCCCCTAAGTTAAATGAGGAAAAGTGAAGCATTCCAACATGGGTGAGCACGGGTGCGTCAGTCTCTCAACAGCACTGAGGTAGCCACCGAATTCTTTTTAAAAAAGAAAAAAAATGTCCTTGTTTTACAAGTCTTCACAGAACTAGAGGTGTGGCTCTAAAAGTAATCCAAAACCCACCAATCCTTTACCACTCCCCAAACCTTGCCTATTGGTCTTAAAAAGTATTAAGATGAAAGAAAGGGGAAACCAAATCATCCTGGAGGAATGCGCCTGTGCCTTCGAGACACAATTGTCCTACCTGATCCAGGACGCTTACCTCTGCCATCTTTTTAAAATACAAAAGAGTGGAATCACTTGTTTCCGACTCAGTATGAATAGAATGCCCTTGTGGCTCAGCTGGTAAAGAATCTGCTTGCAAAGTGAGAGACCTGGGTTCAATCCCTGTGTTGGGAAGATTCCCTGGAGGAGCGAAAGGCTACCCATTCCAGTATTCTAGCCTGGAGAATTTCTGTTAGGGCTACAGTCCAAGTGGTCACAAAGAGTTGGGCATGACTGAGCGCCTCTCACTTTCAGATTAGGGACACGCCACAAGCAGCAGAGGCCTACGGCGTGGCACAGGGCACTACAGTCAAGATCTCGTGTCTGACTCTTTGTGATACCATGGACTGTAGCCCGCCAGGCCCCTCTGTCCATGGGGATTGTCCAACCCAACCCAATCCATGGGAGTGGGTTGCCATGCTCTCCTCCAGGGGATTTTCCTAACCCAGGGATCGAACCCAGGTCTCCCGCATTGCGGGTGGATTCTTTGCCATCTGAGCCACCAGGAAAGCCCAAGAATAGTGGAGTGGGTAGCCTATCCCTTCTCCAGGGCATCTTCCCAACCCAGGAATCTAACCAGGGTCTCCCGCACTGCAGGCAGATTCTTTAACAGCTGAGCTACCAGGGAAGCCCCAATATCTTGTAATAACCTACAATGGAAAATAATTTCCAGAATAATATATGTATATAAGTGAATCACCAAAAAAAATCCTACTTTTTGAAAATAAATAATTATCTTTTTGCTAAGTTTTCTAAATGTCCTTTGGACATCCAATAACAAGGAGCGAGATACAACATTTTAAATATATTTGTGTAGGATATATGATTGATATGATTTTTGCTGTATCTATTTTTCTTTGTTGTTACATGTCTAATGGTTTATGATGTCTATCTTCTCTGTGAATTGTACCTTTTATGATTAAAAATATCCATCTTTGTTTTATTAAAAATAATAAAATGCAAATTTTGAAAGAGGGAGTAATTTGGAACAGGGACTTTCCCGATGGTCCAGTGGTCCAGAATCTGCCTTGCAAAGCAAGGGATGCAGGCTTGATCCCTAGTCAGGGAACTAAGATCTGACACGCCACACCAAAACTAGAGCCTGTGTGTGGCAACAAAAGATCCCATGTGCTGCAACTAATAACCCACTCAGACAAATTTTAATAAATTAAGAATTTGGAACTTGTCAAGGAAAATAAAAATCTTAAGCATTTTCCATAAATATTAGTAGAAAGGGTTTAGCCAGTGAGACAAATAAGCTTGATTTGTTCCATCTGCCAGAAACACAAGTTTCAATCCAACCTCTTTTGCAGACTAATGGGTTTATACTGCTGTTTATACTGACTCATGGCTGAAATTTTAGAACAGGAACTCTGGGGCCTCTCTGTTTGCCTGTTCAAATGTATCTATATGTGTCTTGTAGATTTAAGGTACTGCCAAAAATTAATTCGTAAAATTGACTTAAAAGAAAATCAAGCGCTTATATAAATACTCAGAAAATAATCTGGCCAGAATGAACTTCAGTTTCACATCATCTGGAAAATATTTAGTACTAAACTGATGTCATCAATGTTACATACCATGGTTTACTAGACCTTTTATCTATTGCTAATGTATCAGCAAGAAAAATAACTCAACATGGAAAAACTTCTAAGGAAAGCATGTGTTTTCAGTAAAAGAAGGTGTGAGGAATGAAAAAATACTGAAGAGTTATGAACAATCAGGATTTTCTAAGATTGGATTGAGTTTAGTTGGATTTCAGGAGGGCCCCTGAGGCATCCCGGAGAGAAATGTTTAACTAGCATTATTTAGTATGTTGGGAGTAACACCTGAATTCTGTTCTTCTGTTAAAAGGGAACAAAGTCTTCCTGGAATGTCTTTTAACTCCCGACCAAGGACAGAATCCTTGCCCCCTACAGTGGAAGTGCAGAGTCCCAGCCACGGGACCCCCAGGGAAGTCCTGGAATCCCTCTGATAACAGATGGTGTAAATGATCTGTGTTTGCTTTTGAGATCTCTTGTAACTTTAGTCACTCAGTCCTGTCCAANAGAACACTGCCTTAACAACAGTTAACAGGCAGTCTTATAGGACTACCCATTACAGTGACACAGAAAGCAGCTAACTCATCGGAAACTATATTAGAGCTTTACAGTCTCTACCTTTTCTGACTTTTCATCTGAATGTCTCAGTTGTGAAATCTCTTCTTTTGACCTTAGTGGAAATGGCTATCCTTTGTGAAATAACCTAGAAAGGTCTTTGTGTCTGTTCTGTTCTGCACACATTTGTAAATTTCCTGCAACCTTTCTTCAGAAGTTCCCAGCCTCAGACTCATTAATCACTCTCATTATTCTTTTAGACTCTCTATACACCACCCCTCCTTGCTCTCTACAGTTAGGAACCCAAAATTAGACTCATTAGTAAAGGCTCAGCCAAGTCTAACAAGATGACATTCTCATGAATTCTGCACATGTAAGAGTGAACTCATCAAAAAGTAAGGTGATGCCTGGAAAGGTCTTATGCACTCTCTAAATCCTGTCTGAGATAAATATGTAAGCTAAAACTGAAACAAAGATCTGCAAACTGAGCTCCAAATCACATACCTGAGGTGCTAAGGCACCACTCACCACCTTCCTCCTACCACCCCTTCTTTATTCCTGCGTATATAAATATAAAAATTCTGGGTTGGTAGGAGAGCCAATAATGCCAAAAGGTAGAGAGAAATAATGCCAAAAAGGACCAAGAGTTGAAACCTAATATGCAGAGGCCAAGGCTGAGCATAAACAGTGTAAACTAGAAAGGATCTGCCAATGAAGAGATGAAAAACTAATCTGGCGAAGAGCAGGACCCTGGAATCAGGCTTCTGGGTCTGACTTCTGCATCAGTCACTTACCAGTTGTTTGATCCTGGAGGCTGGTGAGACTGAGACTTTCAGCCTCATTTTCCTCATCTGTAAAGTGAGGCCCCTTATGGTACATAAATTATAGAGTTTAACAATCACATGAGTTAAGTATTTGAAACTGTTTACTAGATCTGAAATAGTCATGTTATAATTTTATGTATAGGTACATTTTTTGAATAATTTAAGTATTTGTTAACTTGACTAAAATAAGCATTTAAAAGGGCACTTTAGGCCATCTTTGCTGTTGAGTCACTGGAAAAATCCCAGGCATCGTCAGTTCAGTTCAGGTCAGCACGCCAGGTCTCCCTGTCCATCGCCATCTCCCGGAGTTCACTCAGACTCACGTCCATCGACTCCGTGATGCCATCCAGCCATCTCATCCTCAGTCATCCCCTTCTCCTNAGCCTTGGCTTGATTTAAAGTCAGGGAGTTGTTGCATAATTATTTATGTTGGGAGGATGGGAAAAATGATACCTAAGAATTAAATATTCACCTGCCAAAATAAGATGATAAAGAATGATTAAATTTTAAATTAAAAAGTAGTTTATGTACAAGGCTTAAATATAGTTATAAGCACATTAGTTAGAAATGTGTAATTAAATACTAAAAGATCTGAATACATGAAGACTTGAAAGTGATTATCTTTGGGTCTTGTGAATGGGATGAGGAAGGTTGTGACAGAGATCCATTGTTTTATAACATAAGCTTTTTAGTAAAATTCTATTTTTTTTCACTTTTAAAGCATTACTTTAACAAAAAATTAATTAAAAATAAAAATCAAAGTATGTATAAGATGATCTAGCAATGCTCCTTTCAGTGATTGTCATAAACAAATGAAAACATGGATATTGTTAGGTCCTAAAAGAAATCAGGTCCTAGGCAAAAAAAGTCATATCATATGATTTCACACAGGTTTAAAAAAAGTGTGAAGATTTCTGTATTTCTTTCTTATTGTATTTCATTGGAATCTCTGCTATGGAAAGATACTTTTATTTTCTATATAGGTAGAAATGATGGACAGGGAGGCCTGGCGTGCTGCGATTCGTGGGGTCACAATGAGTCGGAAACGACAGAGTGATTGAACTGAACTGAANTTTCATTGGAATCTCTGCTATGGAAAGATACTTTTATTTTCTATATAGGTAGAAATGATGGACAGGGAGGCCTGGCGTGCTGCGATTCGTGGGGTCACAATGAGTCGGAAACGACAGAGTGATTGAACTGAACTGAATAATTAGGTTGTTGAAATGACTTAGAATGAAGGATTATTATTAGATGTGTTAAAGGGTACTAGAAACTTGGTAATCTGAAAAAATTCTGCAGTTGAATGATTTGTATAAATCATTTTAGAAACTGATTTATTAAATTGTATGCAGATATCTTGTTGGGGTAGTTTCTGTCTATACATAGTAAACAAAAAACTGTAATATTAAGACAATTTGTTCTCTAGGCCATTTTTGCATACAGCTCTATATTGTCTGGAAAATTGAGATATTATTCCCACTAATTCTAGGTTGTATTTACTTTTTGTGACATATGAACAACTGTTCATTTCAATGTATCTGATATATCTTTCAATATATCTGTTGAATGACTTGTCATGATTGTGAACTGTGAGATAATGGAATCCAGAGGCCATGATTCTTTTTTCTTACTCTTCTTTGATCTTAGCACCCAGGCCTTGCATGCTGGATGTAGCTCAGATAAATGGTTCTTAGTTCTTTCATTTTAGGATTTTTTGTTNTCCCTACTTTCTTCAATTTAAGTCTGAATTTGGCAATAGGGAGTTCATGATCTGAGCCATAGTCAGCTCCCAGTCTTGTTTTTGCTAACTCTATAAAGCTTCTCCATCTTCAGCTGAAAGAATATAATCAATCTGATTGCAGTGTTGACCATCTGGTGATGTCCATGTGTAGAGCGTTTGCCATGACCAGGGCATTCTCTTAGCAAAACTCTGTTAGCCTTTGATCTGCTTCATTGTGTACTCCAAGGCCAAATTACCTGTTACTCCAGGTATCACTTGACTTCCTACCTTTGCATTCCATTCCCTTATGATGAGAAGGACATCTTTTTTGGGTGTTAGTTCTAGGAGGTCTCATAGGTCTTCATGCTGCTGCTGCTAAGTCACTTCAGTCGTGTCCAACTCTATGTGACCCCATAGATGGCAGCCCACCAGGTTCCTCTGTCCCTGGGATTCTCCAGGCAAGAACAATGGAATGGGTTGCCATTTCCTTCTCCAATGTAGGAAAGTGAAAAGTGAAAGTGAAGTCGCTCAGTCATGTCTGACTCTGAGTGACCCCATGGACTGCAGCCTANCTCTCTCTCTTGAGCTTCCCATTAGCTATCTATTTTACATATAGATAGTGAATACATGTCCAAGGTATCTAAAATTTTAACCAACATGGTAGACATGCCACTGGCATCAAGGTTGCAGTTAATGTAAACCAATTCAATATACCAACTAGACAGCTGGTAGAAATAACTATGTATAACAGAGAACAAGAGATAAAATCCCTGATCCATATACTGTGACCTAGCATTCTTGTCAGCAAGAAACAGAATTAAACTGTCCCTTCATGGAAGTCACTTAATTTCTAGAAGAAACTAAAAGCAAAATTGAATATCTGTAAGTATTTGAAACCTCAAGTTTTTGGCAGAACGTTTTATCTTGTAGAGAAACCATAAGCTCACTTAATATTTCCATATCATGAATACTATACATAAGATACCTCTCATTTAAGCTTAGAAATTATTATCCTTCCAATCAGTAGTACACACTAGAGCAACTATTAATAGATTTTCTATTGTTGCTCTCAGCTGAATCTGTCAGTGCTTACTTATAGGCCTTAACAATTAAAGTTTTATTTTCTATTTTACTTAAAAGTCATAGATGAGTGAAAAAGGTCAGACACAAGTAAGTGTATAGTGTATGACTCCATAAAATTCTAGAATATTCCAACTAATCTACAAAAATAAAAAGCAAGTCAGTGTTTGCCTAGGGCTGGGGCTGGGGTGAGGGGTGATAGGGCTTGAGGAGAGGATCACAAAGGGCCACAAGAAAATTTTAGGGTGATGGAAACTGTCTGTCATAGTATACAACTGTCAAAACCTGCCGAATTGTACAATTTCAATGGATAGTACAAGGAATAAAAGATATACAAGGAATAAATTACATCTGGGTAAAGTTGACCTGAATAATAAATGTCACAGAAAAATGTCTAGAATAACACAGAGAATATAAATAAAACTGATCAAGACTTTAGACATGCTTCTAACAATCAAGTTCAGCTCTATTCTGTACTTCTCTAAAACACAGAAATGTGATTTTTATCAGCACAAATTAAGTTAAAACTAGCATCTTACAAAGGCTTGTAGAGCCAGGATGTCATCTAAGACAAGATGAAAAGCCTGTGTTTTTATAAACCTGACACTATGGGGAATAAAACAAGGAAATAAAGTTGGAGGTGCCTGTCTCTTTGCAGAAAATGAAATGGGCTATTGCATGAGGAGTTGTCAGGAATATTACAGTTATTGATGGTTCAACCTGAAAAATTTTATGGAATCAGATGTTAAAACTCTTCTCAAAACTATTAAATGGAACTAGCATAAAGGATACTCTGAGTATTTTCCTTGTACTTCATAAAACCCTCCACCCCACATCAAAATTTTAAAGTCCACATTATAATTAATTATGCCTACAGACTGTTGGCACATGCAAGAAGGTCATAGGAAAGCCTTTATGTCTCACATAAAACACCATCACAGGATTACAACACACTATCACATTCATTTCATTTTACCACAAGCCTGACAAAATAGTCAAGTGCACTGAATTAAAACTCAATTATCTTCCTCCTTTAACCATCGCAGCCTGCTTCACAAACTCCACGTTCAACTATGGCTATATTTCATTATCCTCTTCTAGTCTATTACTCAATACACTAAATAGCCCTAAGTCTAGTGTATTTTGTGTGATGTTTCTAACTCCTCCTGAGTTATTCAAGGGAATAGAAAGAGATTAGAGCAGTCCAGAAGATGGTAGGAAGTGAGCAATAGAGAAGAGCACAGGATCCCCATCATTCCACTGACACCTAGCATCACACCATAGAGCAACCCACCACTATGTTTTTGCTTGCCCAGTTCACTCTATCGACATTGTTCCTTGGGGATGATCAACCCCTTTCGGGCTTAGGCTCTCTAGAGTTGACACCATTATGCCAAGACATTCACCTCAAAGTTCAAGTCCATGCCACAGTGACTCCAAGCTTTTGTTTGGAGTCCAAAGACATCACACTAGAATGAGCCACAAGTTAATTTTACTATCAGCAGTTTTATTTCAGGAGCCTCACTGTCCTTTGCAACTGAGACTTGTTCAGAGAAACTAGTCCAGCCTTTACAGTTCTTCCTAGCTTCATCCACATAGGATTTGAATGATTTTAATGAATTTGAGAAAACCCCAGACAGTAGAGGACAGGGAAGCCTGGCATTCTGCAGTCCATGGAGTTGCAAAGCATTAGATAAGACTTAGTGATTAACCACCACCACCTAGCTTCATATCCTGGGAAGCAATTCCCTCCTTTCCATAAGGCACAGTGATCCTGTTGCAGGATAATCCATCTCCTCTCTGAAGCCTCTGCATACCAGAAATTTCATGGGAAGAATAGCCTTGAAGGGCAAAAATATATTTTGCTAAACCCTCACCACCCTTTTGGCAGAAAGTGAAGAGGAACTAAAAAGTCTCTTGATGAAAGTGAAAGAGGAGAGTGAAAAAGTTGGCTTAAAGCTCAACATTCAGAAAATGAAGATCATGGCATCCAGTCCCATTACTTCATGGGAAATAGATGGGGAAACAGTGGAGACAGTGTCAGACTAT
>SJYV01056033.1:149206-159996 GCA_006410875.1 Neotragus pygmaeus
CCAAAACTTACTTGTCCTCGCCCTTGGAGAACACTGAGTTTCAGGTGCTAACCAGGCTATTTATAGGGCTCCACCCAGGGTTCTACCAGTTTCAGCTGAGTCCGTGCATGACTCAATCATTACTTACATCAATCACCCGAATTTCAGCTGCTCTTTCATGGAGCTACTGTAATTCTATAGCAAATAATGTTTCCTAAGTGAAGTTAAGAAACACTGTTTATAACCTGTTATTCATAACTCATGCTACCTAGCACAGATAGTAGAATGCTGCTGCTGCTGCTAAGTCATTTCAGTAGTGTCTGACTCTGTGTGACCCAAGAGACTGCCTCCTACTAGGTTCTTCTGTCCCTGGGATATTCCAGGCAAGAACACTGGAGTGGGTTGCCTTTTCCTTCTCCAATGCATGAAAGTGAAAAGTCAAAGTGAATTCGCTCAGTTGTGTCTGACTCAGCGACCTCATGGACTGCAGCCTACCAGGCTCCTCCATCCATGGGATTTTCCAGGCAAGAGTACTGCAGTGGGGTGCCATTGCCTTCTCTGAGATGGTAGAATGGTTGCTCCTAATATTTGCAGCAATTAGAATCACCTGGGAAGCCTTTAAAACTCCCAGTGTTCAGATTGCACCCCCTGCCAAATAAGCCAGCATGCCTAGGACAGGGAGACAAGCCAGAACAAGACAAGTCAGAGGATTTTTTTTTTTTTAATCTACTGGTGATTCCAAAGAGCAAACCTTTGAAACCAAGGGAGCAGAATGATAAAGGAAATTAACAGCAGAAACAGAGACAAGGATTAAGGAAGAACCCTTAGGCTTAAGTATTTGGATATGTTTCCTTTTGAAATGGTGCATGAACACATATTAAGAATATGAAGATGGCATGTATGTCCATGGGCTTCTCTGGTGGCTCATATGGTAAAGTGTTTGCCTGCAATGCAGGAGACCCAGGTTCGATTCCGGGTGGGGAAGATCCCCTGGAGAAGGAAATGGCAATCCACTCCAGCACTCTTGCCTGGAAAATCCCATGGATGGAGGAGCCTGATACGTACACTCCATGGGGTCGCAAAGAGTTGGACACGACTGAGCGATAATTAATTAATTAATTAATGTATATTAATGTATGCCCATTGAGAGCTCAATGCCCATTTATAATTCTACAGGAGTTGACCATAAATACACAATGCTTGGGCACATTTAATAGTGTGTCAAAATGCTACAAGGGATATAAAAGGGATTGATTAGTAAATCAAAAATGAATGACCTAGAATAAATGACCTTGCACACTTTAAGTATTTTGTTCAAAAAGTTCCAGCAGCCATTAAGAACAACTAACATTGTTTACACCTCTTCAGCTCTCTCTTCAAAGAAAATGTGGAGACCTTAGAAAAGAGCATGGCTGCCATATTAGACTGATTTCCAAATATAACTAGAGGTGATGTTAGGTTTCAGAAAATACTGGGGAGAAAACAGAAAGAGGAATTACATCCAGAAAAATGTTCTGGCCCTCTTTGGGTACTATCTCAGGAACTATCTTGCTTCTTTATAAGAAATGGCAGGAAACTCAGTGTATATGACCACCAACTAAACTTAATAGACTAATTTGCCATGTGATTTTAGGGTGCAGCAGAAGGCAAATCAGACAAATAATAAAGTCATAGAAAAAGAATAAAGCTGAAATGAAAATCCCATGCAAGATCTCACACTGTAGGTTACCAATTTAATATTGCAAATTGGTGTATAAAGTCTTCAGGATTAGTGATCTACTTAACAAATGTTGGCCTGCACTGAAATAACAAGCTCTGACTGTGCCCTCATATTAACATGCTCTGACACATTCACTTTGCTTCCCAGTCTCCCATCACATAGACAACAACATTTGCATGCCACGTCTGGAGGCCCCTCCACTTTGGGTGCGTTTTAGACCACATGAACAACCCTTCTCACCCTGGGAAAGCCGCTAGGCCATGCAGGTATGACCTAAATCAAATACATTATGATTATACAGTGGAAGTGACAAATTCCAGGGATTAGATTTGATAGAGTGCCTGAAGAACTATGGACACAGGTTCGTAACATTATACAGGAGGCAATGACCAAAACTATCCCCAAGAAAAAGAAATTCAAAAAGGTTATCTGAGGAGGCCTTACAAACTGAGAAAAGAAGAGAAGCAAAAGGTAAAGGAGAATAGGAAAGATATACTCATCTGAATGCAGAGTTCCAAAGAATAGCAAGGAGAGACAAGAAAGCCCTCCTGTGTGAACAATGAAAGAAATAGAGGAAAATAATAAAATGGGAAAGACTAGAGATCTCTTCAAGAAAATTAGAGCTACCAAGGGAACATTTTGTGCAAAGATAGACAATAAAGAACAGAAGAGGTATGGACCTAACAGAAGCATAAGATCTTAAGAAGGAGTGGCAAGAATACACAGAAGAACTGTATAAAATAGGTGTTAATGACTTGGATAACCACAATGGTGTGATCACTCAGTAGTACAGCCAGACATCCTGGAGTGCGAAGTCAAGTGGGCCTTAGGAAACATCACTAAGAACAAAGCAAGTGGAGGTGATGGGATTTCAGCTGAGCTATTTCAAATCCTAAAAGATAATGCTGTTAAAGTGCTCCACTCAATATGCCAGCAAATTGGAAAACTCAGCAGTGGCCACAGGACTGGAAAAGGTCAGTTTTCATTCCAATCCCAAAGAAGAGAAGTGCCAGAAATGTTCAAACTACCACACAATTGTGCTCATTCCAAATACTAGCAATGTAATGCTCAAATCCTTCAATCTATGCTTCAACAGTATTTAATCCAAGAATTCCAGATGTATAAGCTGGATCTAGAAAAAGCAGAGGAGCCAGAGATCAAACTGCCAAGATCCGATGGATCATCAAAAAAGCAAGAGAGTTCCAGAAAAACATCTACTTCTGCTTTATTGACTACACTAAAGTCTTTGACTTGTGGATCACAACAAAATGAAAAATTTTTTTGAAATTCTGAAAGAGATGGGAATACCAGACCACCTTACCTGCCTCATGAGAAACCTATATGCAAGTCAAGAAGCAACAGTTAGAACAAGACATCGGACAGTGGACTGGTTCAAAATTTGGAAAGGAGTGCATCAAGGCTGTATATTATCACCTTGATTATTTAACTTATATGCAGACTACATCATGCAAAATGCCAGGCTGGGTGAATCACAGCTTAATCAAGATTGCCAGGAGAAATATCAATAATCTCAAATATGCAGATGACACCACTCTAATGGCAGAAAGCAAAGAAAAACCAAGGAACCTCATGATGGAGTTGAAAGAGGAGAGTGAAAAACCTGGCTTAAAACTCAACATTCAGAAAACTAAGATCATGGCATGTGGTCTCCTCACTTCACAACAAATAGAAGGGAAAAAAATGGAAACAAAGACAGATTTTATTTTCTTGGGCTCCAAAAATTACTGAAAATGGTGACTGCAACCTTGAAGGTAAAAGGTGCT
The DNA here is from genome assembly GCA_006410875.1 of Neotragus pygmaeus. Classification (NCBI taxonomy): domain Eukaryota; kingdom Metazoa; phylum Chordata; class Mammalia; order Artiodactyla; family Bovidae; genus Neotragus; species Neotragus pygmaeus. The sequence continues at coordinate 152,690 of SJYV01056033.1, forward strand.
TGCTCCTTGGAAGAAAAGCTGTGACAAATCTAGACAGCATGTTAAAAAAGCAGAGACATCACTTTGCGAACAAAGGTCCACATAGACAAAGCTATAGTTTTTCCAGTGGTCATGTATGGATATGAGAGTTGTACAATGAAGAAGGCTGAGTGCCGAAAAATCGATGCTTTTGAACTGTGGTGTTGGAGACAATTCTTGAGAGTCCCTTGGACAGCAAGGAGATCGAATCAGTCAATTCTAAAGGAAAAAAACCCTGAATGTTCATTGGAAAGACTAATGCTTAAGCTGAAGCTTCAGTACTTTGGCCACCTGATGCAAAGAGCTGAATCATTAGAAAAGACCCTGAAGACGGGAAAGATTGAGGGCAGAAGGAAAAGGGGGCAACAGAGAATGAGATGGCTGAATGGCATCATCAATTCAAGGGACACAAGTTTGAGGAAACTCTGGGAGATAATGAAAGATGGGGAAGCTGGTGTACTGTACTTCATGGGCTCACAAGGAGTCGGGTACAACTGGGTTATTGAGCAACAGCAACAAAGATCCTTTGGTTTCAAGGCCCATGCAGTTTCCTCAGGACTGTCTGCCTACACCCAATGAAATGCCCAGTGGTTGAGCTTTCTACCTCTCAGGCCCCGGAGAAGGAATGGGAAACAGAACCCTGCACTCTTCATACCTACTCTTTCATTTATGTTTCTGTTGACAGCTTCTGTCTCTTCTCCTCCAGGTGGTCTCACATGTCACTGGTGGAAGCATGGCTAAGGGCATGCTCTGCCCCAGTTGCTGATCAGACAACCAGTCCATGAGATGGTACTGATGCTAGCGAAGTGGGGGAGTGAGGGCTGATCTGGGCCTTTGAGAGTACTCCCAAATTCTCAAACATGTTCACTTTCACATATTTCAAAGACTTAAAACCTCTTCTTTGGTTCCTTTTTTCACCCACAGCATCCCATGGGGTCAGCTAGGTGATACTACAGTGCTCCTGCTACACAGCACAAGTAAATCTGTATATCAAACTCTTATTTTACCATTCCTATATGATGGAAAGCAGTTTGGTATCCTAGGCAACCATGGTTGGCACCTTTGTTGTAATCTTTTGTTGATGACGGTCATAACACTAGTTTATTTTTTCCTATGTTATGACTTACATAATATAACTTTGTGACCCTAAGTTTAGCAAAATATCAGCTATTTACTTTTGTGTCTTATATTCTCCAATTGGTATTAAATTGACCTAACTAATTTTTCATATCCTTGTATTTCTTGATCTGCTTTTTAGAAGATCCTGTTTTTATCCAGATGGCAAAACCTACTTACTGGTTTCTAAAATTTNCAATTAGCTATCTTTAAAGTCAGAGTGGTTTAATAATTATATAGAATGGAGTAAGCATAAAAAGTAAATTGTAACAAAGTGACAAAACGCTACCTTCCTATTTTCAGAACAAGGTAGAATATGAGTGCCGAGACTGCTATAGTCTTCTGTTTCTTACATTTTTGAGCCCAGTGGCCTCAATGTCAGTGTGCATAAGAAATACTGTACAGGGCTATATATGCAGAATTCTGGTTCTGGCCACATGGTAGACCAAGCTAATACTGAAGTCAGGCCCTAAATACCTGAAGTGCTTGATTAAATGTAATCAATAACCAAAAAAAGTTCAAAGCATTGTTAGGCTCACAAAAAAGGTGAATCCAGAAAGAAGAGAAAACAGAAAGAATATTGTGAGCTGAGCTGCAGGGTCTGGGGGAGGGGAGCACAGATGGGGCCTGGGACTTTGCATTAACATCTAAGGTCGCGGGGTTTTAAGTCCATGTGAGGGGTAGTGCTTAGTTTACATAAAGCCAGGACCCTTGAAAAATGCTCTTTATGAAAGGAGAGAAAAACTTCACCCACTGATCAGTAAGAAAGCTTCACTCTGCCTAAGGCTCTGCAGAGAGAGTCAAAAAATTCTTTCATGAGAAGAAAACATCAGGTGTATTCTGCACCTGTGTGTGACGTCCTCTGTGGGACTCCTAAAGCTGGGAAACCAACATAAATAAATGGACCCTGGCAAGTCATACAAGAGAAAAAAATCTCACTCATAACAGAAAAATTATGTAACACAGGAAGCAAGAGTCAGCAGACACAACTGAAAGGACNCCTGTTTTTATCCAGATGGCAAAACCTACTTACTGGTTTCTAAAATTTGATATTATTTGATCATATTGACCTATTTTATGTCAAATTTACCATTTTTCTAAATCTCACATTTAACAAATGTATTTTGAGTACTTTTATATTTTCCAAGGATGGTATATGCCTAGAGATACAAGTTTAGAAATCTCCAGCAAATGAAAGTTATCCTTTCCATAGAACTAGAAGGTGTAATCTAAGAAAATAGTGTTGAAAGAGAAAAAGAAGATTTAATAAAAGTCTCATCTCCAAGACACTGTAATGAGTAGAGATCAGGAAAGTGAGCAGACTCAAACAAAGGAGATTAAGTTAGAAGGCTAACTGAAAGATAACAGCATCCTGGAGACCAAATGAAAGAACAAATGTCAAGAAAGCTGGAGTGACCAGATCTGTAAAATGCTGCTGCTAAGATGAGTAAAAGAATGGCATCACGGACTCAATGGGCATGAGTCTAAGCACGTTCCAGGAGTTGTTGATGGACAGGGAAGCCTGGAGTGCTGCAGTTCATGTAGTCGCAGAGTCAGACATGACAGATTGAACTGGAGTTAAGTAAAAGGAGGACTGAGAATTGGCCATTAGATTTGGCAGTATGGTATCACTGATGACCTTATTAAGCACAATTTACATAAAGGAAGAGAAAGCATGACTTTGGTATGACCTGGACACACAAGGAGCAGGGAAATAGTCCCACCCATTCCCAACTTCTCCTTTCTAATGTGTGATATGTCTGATATTGAATGAAAAAGACAGTGCCCAGCTCTAATAAACTGTCTGTACTTGTGAACTTGGAATGAGTTGGCCCCCTCCCCACTCTGCTGCACACACTTGTATCACAAGTTCTCACCTAAATGGGCTCTTCTCCAAATGAGCGAAGACCGTGACTCATGCTTTGCTCTTTTTCTGTTGCCAACTCCTGGCAACGTTCTTGACATACAATGTGAAATAGAGAAAGCCCCATGCTCAAGTGAAATGCAACATAAGTAGTTCTGCATTGCACAGCCTCTCTGTCAACTTCAGAGGCTGGAAGACCCAACGTGTAAAGGCCATAGCACCAAAGGTAGGTGCTCTGCTTCTGTCACCATCCGGATCATAAAACTGAACACCAAAAAAATGTTTTGAATTATTACAGCAGGATGACAAGAGGGAATTCAGCTAAGTAGGCTTACATCAGAATGTAAGAAATAATGTACTTCTCTATCAATATGATTGGAAATTAACCCAATCAGTCACATTTTGTGGTGCCACACTATACAATGAGATACTTTCTATATCATATACAAGAGCCAAAAGCTCCAGCTTTGTGTTTACCACTAAATTATTGAATGACATTGGGCAGGTCATGAAATTGTACTCTGATTTCATTTCCTTCTCTATGGATCTGTAATAATCCACAGAATAATTGTGAGGATGCAAAAATAAAATTAATGTGAAAGATCATATAAAAGCTTACACTGCTACACAAATCCAAACTGCATAAGATAATTAGATCCAAAGACATTAAATCTAAAGACAAGAAAATATAAGATCATTACAATCTATAAATTCCTCCCTCTGTACTTACAAATTCTTCCAATTAGAGGAATGTAAAATGAAGAAAATTCTTTAACATCAAATTTATATGCCTGTGGGTTAAATACATTTGTCCTATTGTAAATTTTTGACATACTTCAAATGGTAAAAATGTATGAAAAATTTACATGAGGTAAATTCAAGAAAAACTCAAGATAAAAATGATAATTTAAGATAATATATAAGATATATATTAGGGATGGAAATTTTGGGTTAAATAAAGACATAGTTGGATGATAAAGAAAATTTTGTATTATTGGTTCACCTAATATAACACTGAATATTGGATTTTTAATTTATGGATGAATTCTGTGTTTATGTGCTTTTTTATTTTATTACAAAAAGCCTGAGGTGCTTGCATATGAAGGTACCCCATAAATTATGCTGTATAACTTCATACAGCATAGCCATTAATCACAAGCATTAAACTTTTATTTTCTTTCTTTTGGCATTGAACAAAGAAATCTTGGAAACATAAAGGAAACAGGTCAGGATAAGCTGCCATGACTATTTATTTCACTTTAAAGAGTTGCCTCAGAACAGGAAAGATGTGTCAGATTTATCATTCCCAGCATCACTAACTGTCCTAGGTTTGGGCAAGAGTTTTCTAAAACATTTCTCCCCAAAAAATCTTAGTTACTAAATAAGACTTTCAGCATTCCAGCTAGGGGGAAAAAAATTGTTTTTAAATAAAGCTTTTCACTCACCTCTCTGCTCTCATGATGTTTTGGGACACAGAAATTGGAATTCACATAAAAATAACAAACACACGATATTAATTTCTTATGGACCAGATTTTAAACTACATACCCATGGAGTCTCCTAAAATCATAACACATTGTTTATGCCTTACTTATATACAAGGTAGCACTGTTCTTTCACTGGTAAGAAAAGGAAAGGAATTAAGTTCCTGATACTCAGATTGTTTCAAACAGATTGCTTTGCATATTACTTTGTTAATAACCCCTTGAGAGAGTATCCGATAAAGAATCTGCCTGCGATGCAGAAGACCTGGGTTCAATCCCTGGGTTGGGAAGATCCCCTGGAGAAGGGAATGGCAACACTCCAGTTTTCTTGCCTGGAAAATTCCATGGATAGAGGAACCTGGCAAGCTATAGTTCACGGGGTCACAAATTGTCCATGGGGTCACAAATTGTCAGACATCACTGAGTGACTAACACTTTAACTTTCAGAGAGAGTATTCCATGTTGTAAAGCCCCATTTTAGAATACATGTAGCAGAAAGTAGCAATTGTTAGCTAGACTTTAGAGAAAAAAGAATCTTTGTACACTGTTGATGGGAATGTAAATGGTGCAGTTCCTACGGAAAACAGTATGGTGGTTCCTGAAAAAATTAAAAATAGAAATACCATATATTCCAGCTGTCTCATTTCTGGGTATATATCCAAAAAGATTGAAAGCAGTTTCTTGAACAGATATTTACACATCCCTGTTCATAACATNGCAAACGCTCAGAGAAGTTAAGAGACTGACCCCAAAGCACACAGTCTCTGGGTGGCACTTCTGTTTGCTTTTGATCTTCACCCTGCACGGCGGCCTGACCAGTGCTGGTAAAACAGCATTCTTCTTCTGAATCACTTAATTCTTCCTTCTTCCGTTTGAAGAGTTTAACAGAAGAGAGCTACCATCCACGGCCCATCTCTCCACGTACAAACCAGCTGAGGACAGCCCAGACAGTTCAGGGTGCCTGCTGTCCCCAAGGATCTGTGAGAAGAACTGGCCCTCGACACAACCAGCTGGAACATCACAGTGATTGCCCCTGCAGGAGATGTATATAATAAAAATTGAATGCTGCAGCATGAACTTCATACACACTTGTTCTCTTGGTTTATTCATCAGAAATAATTATCTGTGCTTGCTTTCACAAGAGCACATATTTTATAGGGTCCATTAAAATTTAATGGATTTTTAATAATATTGTAACTACCGCAAGTGAGAAAAGTGGAAAAAGTCATACCACGTGTCTTTTCTGGGTCTGGGTGGGTTGGCTCTAGAGCTGCACAGGAAGAACCGATTCGGCATGGAGGGGCAGGCAGGAGAAGATGAAGGCCTTGATGAGGGCAGGAGAGGGTGGAGGATCCAGGAAAAGCTTTACTGCTGATCACGGGTACAGGAGATCTGCGCCCAGGGAGGGAAACTGAGGCAGAGAAGATGCCAAGTCAACAGACTCCCTCCCGTGGTCCATCCTACTTGATTTGACCTGACTCTGGGCCACCCGAGGATCGAGTTCAGACCCACAAGGAAGCTAGCAATGGTCACCCATAAAACAGACACTTCCACCATGTCCCAGCCAATGGAATACAACTCGAGGGCCAGAACAGACTTCAGACTGTCCTTCAGTCCAACTTGATAGAAGGGCTAGCCAAAACCCAGAGAAGGTAGATGCTGCCCAAGATCACAAAATGAACCAACAGGTAAGTCTGCAAATTTCCGTGGGGGCTTCTTCAAAGACCTCGTACAGCCCAAGTTAAAAGTGTATACTTAAAAGCTAACTCTGAGGGCAAAGATCACGGCGAGTCTTCAAGAACCCGCTGGATTTCAAGTTTCACGTTTTTAGCCATTTCTGAGAACTATCATTTTTCATGAGTCACCCAATGGCTTTCAGATTTGACAAGCATCACCAAAAAAACCACTCTATTTTAATTTTTCAGGGGAAACATTTTTCTCTCTCCCTATGGAACTCAAACTGACACCTTTGCGGAACTCTTTATAGAACAGTGTCCCGTCCAGAGAATGAGATGGACTGAACTCTTTACAGAACAGTGTCCCGTCCAGAGAATGAGATGGACTGAACTCTNCATTTATTACTGTTGTTAATGAATTGGAAGACTCAATATTGTTATGTCAGTTCAATCCAAACTTGTCTAAATGAAATTCCAATAAAAATACCTAGGAATAAACTTAACCAAGGAAGTGGTTACTATACTATACTTTGAGAACTGTAAAAAGTTGATGAAGCTATTTGAAAATGATAAAAGAAGGAAAGATATTTTGTGTTCTTGGGTTGGAAGCATGAATAGTTTTAAGATACAATAGTTTTTAGACTACCCAAACAGTCTAAAGATTTAATGCAACTGTATCACAATACCCCTGACATTTCCCTCAAAACTAGAACTGATACTCCTAAAATTTATATGGAACCACAGAAGACCTCAAATTGCTGTATTAATCTTTAGAAAAAAAAAACTGGAAGCATAACTGTCCCAGACTTTAGTCTACATTAATTAAAGCAGTATGGTGGGAATTTCCTGGTAGTCCAGTGGTTGGGACTTAGCACTTTCACTGCAGGGGCCTGAGTTTGGTCCCTGGTTGGGGAACTAAGATATGTAAGCTGCTTGGCACAGACAAGAGAGAGAGAGAGAGAGAGAGAGAGAGAGAGAGAGAGAGAGAGAGAGAGAGAGAGAGAGAGAGAAAGTATAGCTCACTTTGAATCAGATTCCTTCTTAATATAGCATTCCAGATAACCCCTTTCACCAAACTGGAGTAGCATGTGAGTTGAAATCAATTTATCATCTGTATTCTATATAGTCATAAAAATCTTTTTTTTTTTT
>SJYV01056033.1:163733-178163 GCA_006410875.1 Neotragus pygmaeus
GAGAGAGAGAGAGAGAGAGAGAGAGAGAGAGAGAGAGAGAGAGAGAGAGAGTCGCTCAGTCACATGTGATTCTTTGTGACCCCATGGCCTGTAGGTCACCAGGCTCCTCTGTCCATGGGATTCTCCAGGCAAGAATACTGGAGTGGGTTGCCATTCCCTTTTCTAGAGGATCTTGCCAACCCTGGGATCAAAGCCAGTTCTCCTGCATTGCAGGCAGATTCTTTACACTTTGAGCTTCCAGGGAAACCCTCTGTTGTTCAAAACTTCCTTTAATTGCCTCTCACCCTCACACCCACCACTTCCCTGCCTCCTGGGCATCCACATAATCCACCTTCCCATACCATGTTTGTGTGGCCACTGAATTCTGGCCAACATACATATTTTCTATTATTTCACACTTAGACTCATCTTAAATTAAGTGTTTTGGAAGTCTTAAGAAAGAATCTTACAGCTGTATTCTCAATTTGTTCTTTGCTTTGAGCCATTTCTTATGTTAAAACTCTTTGGCCCTCGAGAGAGACTAAAAATGTGAAACTTTTATTTTCTCATCCAGCAAGTCCTAGTTTCTCTAAATTTGTTTCAAATTCTTTCTTGGAGAATTCCATGGACAGAAGAGCCTGGTGAGCTAGTCTGTGGGGTCACAAAGAGTTGGACACAACTAGTGAATAATACTTGTTGTAGCTGAAATCACCCAACTTACACTTTCAGTATCTATTTGGAGATCTCTTTAGCCAGATCTACTGATTACTAATGTTCTATCTTTCAGGTAACTATAGGCAACACTTTGTCAATGGTTTTGCTGTGATGTAATGTGGGTTCATCCTTTTTCCAGCCTGCTATGCTAGTTCTTTTTTCAGTTTCCACTAACGATGGGCTCATCATTTCCCTAGTTTTTGCTAACAGCCTCCTCCCCACATTTCTAGCTTCTCACTAGCTAGTTCCACCACCTATGCCTGACCTAGTTTTAGGTTTTTGTTATAGCTACATCCCACCTCCAGTACCTACTAGGTATCAGTTATCTATTATGGTGTAACAAACCCAGAAAACCTACTGGCTTAAAAAAAATAATGCTTTCAAAAAGTTCTTAAGATTCTGTTTCTGAGCAGAGTGATTTTTCTGACCTGGGTTGAAACTGGACTGGGGCTGGGGAATCAGATGCCCAATCACAAATTTGATGATTAGCTGGAACAACAGGCCATGAGCATCATCCAGCATGTTAACCCAGGCTTCTCCACATGGAAGCTGGGTTCCAAAAGCAGCAACATCATACTAATTATAAGAGAAATGCAAATCAAGCTACAATAAGGCATCACCTCACACCAGTCAGATGGTGATCATCAAAAACTCTATAAAGAATAAACTCTAGAGAGGATGTAGAGAAAAGAGAACCCTCCTACACTGTTGGTGGGAATGTAAATTGGGACAACCACTATGGGGAACAGTATGGAGGTGACTTAAAAAACTAAAAATAGAACTACCATATGATCTAGCAATCCCACTCTTGGGCATATATTCAGAGAAAACCATAATTAGAAAACATACATGCACCCCAGTGTTATTGCAGCACTATTTACAATAGCCAAGACAAAGAAGCAACCGAAATGCCCATCGACAGAGGAATGGATAAAGAGGATACGATATATATAGATATACATATATAGACTGGAATATTATTTGGCCATAAAAAGAACAAAACAATGCCATTTGCAGCAACATGGATGAACCTGGAGATTATCATACTAAACAAAGTAAGACAGAGGAAGACAAATTTCATATGATACCACTCATATGTGGAATCAATTTTTTTTAAGTGATACAAATGAACTTATTTACAAAGTAGAAACAGACTTACAGATATTGAAAACATTTGTAACATAGTTACTAAAGAGGAAATGTGGTGGGGAGGGACAAATCAGGATTTTGGGATTAACATACATACACGGGACTATCTATAAGATAGATAACCAACAAGGACCCACTGTATGGCACAGGGAACTATAGTCAATATTCTGTGATAAACTTTATGAGAAAAGAATTGAGAATAGAATCTGAAAAAGAATGAATATGTGTATAACTGAATCACTTTCCTGTACACCTGAAACTAACCCAACGTTGTAAATCAACTACACTCAAAAAAAAAAAAAAAAAAAAAAAAAAAAAGGCAGAGGGCAAGCACTTTCCATTATCTGCAGTTCATTTGTTTATTCCCAAATGGCCAAAACAAGTCATATAGCCAAACCCAGATTCAAGAAGTTGAGAAATGAAATTGATGGTAAGGTCTGCAAAATCTGTGGCCATTCTAAAAATGTATAATATAAGCATTGTTTTGTGGAACTTTTTATTTCTTCCATGTTTGAGGGGATGCTGGTTGGCTAGTATGACAGATAATTTTATGCGTCAGCTTTACTGGGCCACAGAGTGGTCAGATATTTTGTTGAACATTATTCTGGGTATGTCTGTGAGGTGTCTGGATGAGATTAACATTTGAATGGTAAACTGAGTAAAGCAGATTGCCTTTCCCATTGTGGGTGGGTCTCATCCAATCAGTTGAAGATTTGAATAGAACAAAAGGCTAAAAGGCCATCTGCCCGACTGCCCTCATTATGGAACTTACATCATTGACTCTACTGGGTTTCAGGCCTTCAGATTCAGACAGGAACTGCACTACCAGCTCTCAAGTACAGCCTCTGCAGTTTTCTCCAAATCAGCCTTCATAACTGTGTGAACCAATTTTTTATAATAAATAAATATCCTTATAAATATGAATGCATCCCATTGGTTCTGTATCTCTGGAGGACATAGACTAATGCATCTAGTATTCCTGGAGTAGTGGCCCGGGGATAGGGAATCATTGCAACACCGACCAAGTGATTGTTACACCCTAGTTACTATTCTAAGTGCTTTACTTCTATTAACTCATTTAATTATCAACCCTATAAAGTAGGCATTTTAAATTTATCCATTTATTTAAAAAATGAACTGGAGATACAGATAAGGTAAGTAATTTACCCAAGGACACACAGCCACCAGCTCATGTTTACCTACTAGATGCTGGTAGCATCCCCCTCAGTTGTGACAACCAAAAACTTTTCCAGATATTACCAGATGCTTCTGGAGGCAAAATTGTCCTGAACTGAGAACGAGCAGTGCAGAGGTTAAGACGGTGCACACAGCAGCCTGACCAACCTGGACTCAAGTACTGACATTGACCCTCACTTAATTAGGTAGCCACATGAAAGTTGTTTTTAACATATTTGGGGCTCAGTTTTCTCATTTTTAGAATGCAGGAGCCTCTAATATCCTTTTAGTGGGAGAGCCTCTGTGAGGAGACAGCTGGCTTCCTAGACTGAGGCAGGAGCCAGGCCTTTCTTGTCTCAATAAACAACATTTCTTCCCCCCCTACCCCTGACTGGGCAGCCAGCTCCTTAAGCATGTTAGTGAGCTTGTCCTCAGGCATGACCCCTCAAAGACAACTAAGACTCTGAAAATTTGATGACCGGCTTTTGCTGCTCCACATACCTTTGTTTGCATCTTCTTCCTCTCCCTGCTCTCCCTCCAGGAACTGGTGTATCAGTTTCTGAAAATAGTAATTAATTATTAGTAAAGAAATCCAGAAAGCCTAAAGAACATAGAAATTCTTCATAATCCTAACACTCAGAAATAACCCCCACTCACTTTTTGGGTGAAAGTCTCTGAAATCTCTTTCTCTGTCTCTCACACACACATGCTATAATTTAATGATCTTACCCTTGGAGCTGTTCTGTAAGCTGCTTTTTCATTTAATCACCTCTCCTGGACATGTTTTCTTGTTGATCAACATGGACAGACCTGACCGGGCCACGTCTTCTCCCTTGCTGATGGTTTTCCTGCTTCACCTGGATCGTGTCTGCCATCCTAGCCCAGCCAGCCCACGGGCTTCCTTCCCCAGACATCAATAATTGAACAAAAGTCTCTGCAGAGTTGGGGCTGGGTACCACGGGGTCTGCCCATGGCCCAGAGCTTCTCTGCCCTCCTCAGCCACAGTCTTCCTGCTGAGGCTTTGGGAGGAGCGGCTGCTGGAGAAACCACACTAAAGGAAAAGTGACAACAAATTTCTTTTGGTTCCTGGCTGGATTGATTGTCTCTTTCCTTCTTTACAGAGATCTTGGTTTTGTCTCTAATTATCTAGCACCTAGAACTTCAGAGCAAGGATGCAGCTGGGAGGAGGCCAAGCTTCACACAATTTGTCAAGGGAGTTTTGGATCTTTGGCACTAAAGACACTATACAAAAAGGAATGAATTCAACTTTGAACACATAGACTTTCGCAAAATGAGAATTATGGATTCTCAGCCAACAGGAATAGTGCCAACAGGTGGGCCTGCCATCAGTGTGCCCACTGGCATGTTTGTCCTGATGCAGCCCTGACCCCCTCCTCAGTGAGTGAAAGTCACTTAGTCGTGTCTGACTCTTTGAGAACCCATGGACTATACAGTCCATTGATTTCTCCAGGGCAGAATACTGGAGTGGGTAGACTTTCCTTTCTCCAGGGAATCTTCCCAACCCAGGGATTGAACACATGTCTCCCACATTGCATGAAGATTCTTTACCAGCTGAGCCACAAGGGAAGCCCAAGAATACTGGAGTGGGTAGCTTCTCCCTTTTCCTGACCCAGGCATCAAACTGAGGTCTTTCGCCTTGCAGGCGGATTCTTTACCAAGTGATCTATTAGGGAAAAAACAACAATCAAAGCTTCTAAACCTTTGCTTCATTTAGGAAGGCAATGGCAACCCACTCCAGTATTCTCGCCTGGAAAATCCCACAGACGGAGGAGCCTGGTGGGCTACAGTCCATGAGGTCACACAGAGACGGAGATGACTGCATGGCTTCACTTTCTTTCTTTGTCTTTTCTCTCAACTGGTCAGTAGTGTGTATGCTTAGTTGTGTTTGACTCTTTGTGACCCCATGGACTGTAGCTCACAAGACTCCTCTGACCATGGGATTTGCCAGGCAAGAATACTGGAGTGGGTTGCCATTTCTACTGCAGGAGATCTGCCCAGCCCAGGGATTGAACCCAGTTCTCTTGCTTCTCCTGCACTGGCAGGCAGCTTCTTTACCACTGCACCACCTGGGAGGCCCGTCTTCTCTCAAGTTGGAGACAACAAATATAAAACATGGCTTCTCAACTTCTGCACTATAGACATTCGGGCTGGATAATGCTTTGTTATGAGGGACACGTGTGCAGGGCAAGACACTTAGACGCATCTCAGGTGTCTACCCACTAGATGCTGGCAGCATCCTCTTCAGTTGTGACAACAAAAAACAGTTCCTGATATTACCGGGTGTTCCTGGAGGCAAAATTGCCCCAGATTGAGAATCACTGGTGCAGAGGTAAAAGGGTGAGTATTGTAGTCTGGCCAGCCTGGCTTCAAATTCTGGCATTGACCCTCACTTGACTAGATAACCTTATGAAAATTATTTTTAGCATATTTGGTGCTTGGTCTTATCCTTAGGATGTGAAAAACAACAGTACCTCCACTAGGAGTTAGTGAGATGATGACATAATATGAAGGAAATATACTGGTTAATGAAGGGCTCAGTGAATTTTTTTTCACAGTTATTCTTTAAGGTAGTTAATAGCAACAAACCCATTCTTCAGGAAAAAAAAAAAAATTAGACTAAGAGACATTGGGAAACTTCCTTGATTAATAAGTGACCTAGGCTGTTAATTCCTAGAGCAAAAGGACATCTGAGTCAAGCCTGGAATAGGTTTCTGATATGCTGAGATTCCAGTTCCCTTAAACCAGGGGCAGCAAGCAGTCTGGGCAGCCCAAACTCATGAACTAGTTGACCTTGTTTATCCCAGCGTGCTTCACAGACGCCGTCATTTTCTCTGTGTGCCAAGTTTTACATTAAAGCACTTTTGTAATTTCAAGCCGTTATACAAATGAAAGCTGTTATTATACAGCATGTATCCCTGCGAGGATATAAAGGCCTAAGGGAGAAGGTTATTTACTCTGTAGGAGTTGGACATTATTGACCTTTAAAATGTCTTTCACTGCTAAAGATTTTATGGAGCACATATCTTATGAATGAAGATGCTGAGAACCAGTGTTAATGGTGAGAAAAATAGGAAAGTCTGAGAGTAGCTAGTGCTGAGGAGCTAGGGAGGGGATAAGACCCTAGGGGGAAAAAAATAAATGAAAGTGTTAGTCACTCAGTCGTGTCCAACTGTTTGGGACCCCATGGACTGTAGCCAGCCAGGCTCCACTGTCCATGGAATTCTCCAGGCAAGAATACTGGAGTGAGTAGCCATTCCCTTCTCCAGGGAATCTTCCTGACCCTGGGATTGAACCTGGGTCTCCTGCATTGCAGGCGGATTCTTTACTGTCTGAGCCACCAAGGAAGACCCTAGACATACAAGTAATCCAGGCGGATTGCATTGCATGGTTGGAGTAGAAATTGCTTCCTCTCTGAGGGGAGCCTTCTCCTCTGCTCCATCCTGAACTTTCAGAATCAAGATTTAATCATGAGTGAATAGAAGGGTGAATAGATAACTGATAAGCAAGTAGAGGGTTTCCCAGGTGGCACGAGTGATAAAGAATTTTCCTGCCAATGCAGGAGACACAAGAGATGCGGGTTGGATGCCTGGGTTGGGAAGATCCCCTGGAGAAGGGCATGGCAACCCATTCCAGTATTCTTGCCTGGAGAATTCCTCGGACAGAGGAGCCTGGCGGGCTAGAGTCCATAGGGTCACAAAGAGTCAGAGACAACTGAAACTTATCACAGTACAGCACAAACAAGCAGAGCCAAATGTTAGTGGTAGAATCTAGGGGTGGCTGTTTGGGTGTTCATTGTAAAATTATTTCGCTTTGTAGCATGTTTCAAATTTTTCATGCACTTGCTCTACATGTGTGTGTTCAGTCAGTTCGGTTGTGTCTGACTCTTTGAGACTCTATGGACTGTAGCCCACCAGGCCCCTCTGTCCAAGGAATTTTCCAGGCAAGAATACTGGAGTGGGTTGCCATACCCTCATCCAAGGGATATTCCTGACTCAGGGATCAAATCTGTCTCCTGAGCTGCAGGTGAGTTCTTTACCTCTGTGCCACCTAGGAAGTAGTATTTATTCTCTGAAAGAATAAATAGAGTAAACAAGAGACACATCCTAAAGCCAGAGTTGCTGGCTGCAGATACAGCTAGGTTCAACGCTTCACTCTCATTCTGACCCACTGGAAGTCTCAGTTGAGAAAATGATACTGGTTGTGGCCACCCCCACTTCAGCACAGTGTCTGCGGTCCTGTGGCTTGGGGATGTCTAGGTAGGGATATGGAAGGCGTAGACAGTGGCGGGACTCTCTGGGTCCACTCCCAAGGCTGCAGTTTGATTTCTGTGTCCCCTCATTTCTTCACCCCTGTCTGTCTCATACATGCAGAAGACCCTGGAAGAAGCAGCTGCCCTCGCCATGGTCGCCAGCTCTGGGGATCCTTCTTCGCCTTTCTCTGGGCTCTTCTTCACCTCTCACTCTAGCTGTGGGCTCCAGACCCTCAGAGGCCCCACGGTGGCTTCTGACACTGCCAGTGAGAGCAGTGAGATAGTAGTGGTCTATTACAGTTCCTGCTGGGGGTACGTATTACTCACTTCCCAAATATATTTACAGCTTTACCATGAACCTAATAGAGCAGATTTCTTTCCTCTGAACTTTAAATATTAAAATATCTTTAAAAGTTTTTTACATTAAAAAAAATGTTTTTAAAGCAAAACATTTCCCATAACTCCTTCCTCTGTCCCCTTGTTTTCCCATCAGACATAGTTATTGGTTGAGATCACAGCCTTAGAATAGGTATAGGATAAGATTCTAGCCCTGCCAGCTACATGACCATGGCCAATCTCACAGCATCAATAAGCCTCATTTACCTTGCCTAACAGGTAACAATTCTGCTTAATGTTGTTGTGAAAATGAGAATATGATATGTGTAAAGGTTTCTTTGTGTGATGCCTGACACAGGGTATGTTCTCAATCAGTGGTAGCTATCAAATCCTGAAAGATGATGCTGTGAAAGTGCTGCACTCAATATGCCAGCAAATTTGGAAAACTCAGCAATGGCCACAGGACTGGAAAAGGTCAATTTTAATTCCAATCCCAAAGAAAGGCAATGCCAAAGAATGCTCAAACTACCGCACAATTGCACCCATCTCACATGCTAGTAAAGTAATGCTCAAAATTCTCCAAGCCAGGCTTCAGCAATGTGTGAACCGTGAACTTCCAGATGTTCAAGCTGGTTTTAAAAAGGCAGAGGAACAAGAGATCAAATTGCCAACATCTGCTGGATCATCGAAAAAACAAGAGAGTTCCAGAAAAACATCTATTTCTGCTTTATTGACTANATAAGGAGTTCATGATCTGAGCCACAGTCAGCTCCTGTTCTTGTTTTTGTTGACTGTATAGAGCTTCTCTATTTTTGGCTGCAAAGAATATAATCAATCTGATTTCGGTGTTGACCATCTGGTGATGTCCATTGTATGTAGACACTTACATACAATGGATTATTACTGAAATATAAAAAGGAAGGCAATTCTAATTCATGCTATGACATGGATGAACTTGAAAATGTGCTAAGTGAAAGAAGCCAGACACGAAAAGACAGGTACTGTGTGATTTCATTTATGTGAGGTCCCTAGAGTCATCATAGAGGCAGCAAGCAGAGTGTTGGGTGCCTGGGGTGCAGGCTGGGGAATGAGAGTGAAAGATTAATGGGGACAGAGGTTCCATCTGGAATGGTGGGAAAGTCCTGCGGATGGATAACGGTGATGGTTGCACAACATTGTGCGTGTACTTAATGGCACTGAACTATACACTTACAATGGTCAAAACAGTAAGTTTTATGTATGTTTATGTATGTTTTACCACAATGTTTAAAAAAATTTTTTTAAAGATTCAGTCCTAGGCATTCCATCTGAAATTCAATTGCTGGCCCATTGCCCCCTTCCCCCACCAGCAGCTTGCTGGTTCTGCCTCTTGGGTAACATGTATTCTCTCTTATGGAGCCCCAGGAACTGAGGGGTCCCCTTCATACACCTGGACAGATTTGAAGAGTGGGGTGGTTAGAGCTCCCTATTTTCCATCCGGCCTACTGTTCTTGCAGCCCTTCAACCCTGATGGAAGGGACCACCCTCAAATCTCCACCCGGGCAGGTAACAAGCCTTTCAAGGCTGCTCCCAAACTTCAGAGGGGAGGACACACTGTGCCTTGATCCTGGGCTCCTAGGGTGTTTGTTAAGTCCTGCTTACCCTGCTAAGCATCTTGTGACCTGGGGATAGCTACAGGGTCACCCTAGCAAGAGTCCAATTTCCCTGTTTTGCTGTACTCCAGTCTTTACAAGTGATTGTCTCAAGACTCTCCCCAGACTTGGCTTCGGGGATCAAAGATACCTCATCCTCTCTGTGCAGGCAGAATTCTAAACTGGCCCCCAAGATTCCAGCTTCTTGAAGCATGAATGAAGCCTGTANAGGCCTGGTGTGCTGCAATTCATGGGGTTGCAAAGAGTCAGACATGACTGAGTGACTGAACTGAACTGATTAATAGTCTTGTCATTATTATATTTCCCTGTTATCTTTCAGTTCTTGTTTGCATGCCAAGTCACTTCAGTTGTGTTTTGCTCTTTGAGAATCTATGGATTGTAGCCTGCCAGGTTTCCCTGTCCATGGGATTCTCCAGGCAAGAATACTGGAGAGGGTTGCCATGCCCTCCTCCAGGGAATCTTCCTGACTCAGAAATCAAAATGGTGTCTCCTATGTCTTCTTTATTAGCAGGAAGATTCTTTATCATTAGTGCCCCCTGGGAAGCCCTAGCTCTTATTTAAGTAAGTAAGTGTTAATTGCTCAGTCATGCTCGACTCATTGTGACCTCATGGACTGCAGCTCACCAGGCTCCTGTGTCCATGAGATTTTCCAGGCAAGGATACTGGAGTGGGTTGCCATTTCCTTCTCCCAGGGATCTTTCCAACCCAGGGATTGAACCTGGGTCTCCTGCATTGCAGGCAGATAGATTCTTTACTGACTGAGCTACAGGGAAGCTCATATTTCAGTTCAGTCCAGTTCAGTTCAGTGGCTCAGTCGTGTCCGACTCTTTGCGACCCCATGAATCGCAGCACACCAGGCCTCCCTGTCCATCACCAACTCCCAGAGCTCACTCAGACTCACGGTCATCGAATCAGTGATGCCTTCCAGCCATCTCATCCTCGGTCGTCCCCTTCTCCTCCNACTCTTTGCGACCCCATGAATCGCAGCACACCAGGCCTCCCTGTCCATCACCAACTCCCAGAGCTCACTCAGACTCACGGTCATCGAATCAGTGATGCCTTCCAGCCATCTCATCCTCGGTCGTCCCCTTCTCCTCCTGCCCCCAATCCCTCCCAGCATCAGAGCCTTTTCCAGTGAGTCAATTCTTCGCATGAGGTGGCCAAAGTACTGGAGTTTCAGCTTTAGCATCATTCCTTCCAAAGAAATCCCAGGGCTGATCTCCTTCAGAATGGACTGGTTGGATTTCCTTGCAGTCCAAGGGACTCTCAAGAGTCTTCTCCAACACCACAGTTCAAAAGCATCAATTCTTCGGTGCTCAGCCCATATTTACAGACATCCAAATGTTTACATTGTTGAAAGAATCGTTTACTTACATATAGAATTTCTGACCAAATTTTTGGCACCAAGAGGCACTGATTACCTGGCTGCCAAGTACAAGGTTGGCATTATCAGTCTCTCAGGAGCTGATTTCTATTAATCAAATTCGTAGACAGCTGAAATAACCCAAGTGTCAATGTCTTGATTTATTGAGAGAAATGTAACTGCCTTAACTTTTTTAAAGGAGAAATGTAGGGTGTAAGGTCTTTGCTAATAAATAAATACAAGAGCATACTTGATTTACGTAGTGATGGGTTGGTTTAGGGGCTTCCCAGGTACCACCAGTGATAAAGAACTTGCCTGCCAATGCAGTAGTCATAAGAGATGTGCGTTTGATCCCTGGGTCAGGAACATCCCCTGGAGGAGGTCATGGCAACCCACTCCAGAATTCTTGCCTGGAGAATCTCCTTTTGCCCACCAGGACAGAGGAGCCTGGTAGGCTACAGTTGATAGCAGAGCTGGACACGACTAAAGCGGCTTAGCACGCATGCATACATAGGCTGGTTTAACACGAAGTTGGATGGTAGATTTGCAGTTTGAGAAAACAAATTCTCTTTTCTACAACAAACATACGGGGGGTTAAATGAACAATAAGATATTTATAAGCTTTTTGCGGTCAATCCATGTACTGTTGGAGGTTACATTTCTGTGAGATTAAATAGAAACTCTGAATTGAATAGTCCCAGAAGAATTTCTAAAAATCTTAAATATCACAAGAAGCTTCTTGCTACGTCTCAATAACGTAAGACTTTAAAAAATCTGTATCTAAATGTATTATTTTTATCTATTATTTATTATGTAGATAGCAGAGGCATATGACTAAAAACTCAAAAGGCATAAAGGTGTAATAGTGAAGAGGTCCTCCACCCACATCCCACAATCTCCTACTTCCCCTCCATAGGGAAAAGCACTATTGTTAGTTTCTTATCCTGTTCTTTCAGAGGCATGTTATGCGGATGCGAGCAAATAGGATATGTTACAGTTAAGCTGCCCTTTTACCCACCTGTCCACACTCTTTGGGCCTTGTGCTTCTGAGGGCACAGAAAATGCAAATGTTTTCAGCTTCCTTTCCTTATCTCATGAGGAAGGCAATGACCAGCCAAGTGCTTTGAAATGTCCCAGTCCTTATCAACAAGATTATTTCCTCTCAAAGACTTCTGATTAAATACCATTGTGCTTTATGGTTTACATTTTAATTTAATTCTAATGAAGGCTGAAACAAAGATTTTTAAGTTTATAATTTCTGTTTCCATACACTGAACAGTAACAATGAATGCATAACAGTATTGTGTTAACCATCGGAAATAAAACACTGGAGAGTATGGATCAGAATGCTTCCAATGTGCATGATGAGGCAATTTTTCTCTCTAGATAGACCACTTAGGAACACAGACATATTCTAAAGTTTCTCAGTAAGAAAGCACAATAAGTAACTATGACTAAAGAAAGATAAAAATTTCTCTGTAAAAAACAAAAACAAAAAATGAGTAAGATCAATAGGGAAAAGACAAACATAGGAAGGGACTCCTCGGTGGTCCAGTGGCTAAGCCTCTGCACTCCCAATGCAGGAGGCTCAGCTCAGTCACTGGCCAGTGAATCAGGTCCCATATGCCACCACTCAAGAAATCCCACATGCCTCAACTGAAAGATTCTGTGTGCCGCAATGAAGATTGAAGGTCCCACATGCCACAATTAAGACCCAGCACAGCCAAATAAACAAACAAATTCGTATGTATATATAATTTTAAAGGAAAACACAGGAAAAGTTTTCGAAAAACAAATGGTAGAAAAATGATTAAGATTCTAACGCCACACAATGAACACTTGCATTCACACTCATGGCTGCCCACCATATTATTGTTTTACAATTGGGAAATTCCTAAGTTATGAGTCTAGCCTCCCCAGTGTTGAAGTCAAAGCTCAGATTCCCAGGTTTCCTTGTACACATGACACTCTGATCTTGAAGAGAGCAAAGAAAAAAATCTTCACAGAGCTTCCATTTTACTGATGCTAGGTCGAATTCCTAATAGAGAAGAACAGTGATTGAGGATGTGCTGCCCTTAGAGTCTAAGTCTTAGAGGGTATAATTCTTTTTTAAAAAACAGTATGGCTTAGTTAATTCCAAATACTTCCTATATTATTTTTTTGTTATTAACACATACTGTAAATATTTTACTTAAATACAGTTTTAATGATGGAATGTCATAAACTCTGGTGGATTGTTGGGGAAACCACTTGAGACAAGAAGGAGGTAGCAGATTTCTGAAGATGGCCACAATATCTCACATCCTTCATGCTATTGTACAAAGTGAACTTGCCATCAAGAGATAAAGGCTTATTTTTCACTTTGAATCAGAACTGACCTTATGAGGAACTGACAGCCCATAGAATGCAGCTGACATAATTCTGTATAATTTCTGAGGCTAAGTCAGAAAATGTTCCACACCTTCTACCTGATTTTCTTAGATCTCTCCTTCAAAGGGAAGCCAGCCTCCTTGACAAGAGCCAGACTATTATATCATTTCTGTGCTGGAGAGATAACATGTAAACACTCAATTAATAGACACAGACAAGCCTAGTCCTCCAGCTCTCCCCACTAAGACCCAGACATGTTAATGGAATAGTCTCAGACTCTCCTGTCTAACCCATGTGCCAGCTGAGTACCACAAAGAGCAGAAGAGTTATCTGACCAAGTTCAACTGAAATTCTTTGCCCACAGAATCCATATATACATATATATATATAATGGTTAGTGTTTTAATCCTCTGAGTTTTGAAATAACTTATTCCACAGCAATAGTAACTTGGACAAAGAGTTTTGGGGAACATTACAATTTAACAAAATAGTTAACTTGTGTCTTCCATGGGAAGGCACTGTATAAAGTTCTGGGGATTATAGCAAACAAGATTCCTATTTTCAAGAAGCTTATAAATCACTTAAGGAAGTCAACTTGCAAAGAAATATAAACACAATCAAGTGCTTTAGGTGCTATGATAGCACTAGGCATGGCATAACAGGAATGGAAAATGGTTATGTCACTCATGATTCTAGAGGTGTTGCTATCTGCTCTCTCTTCTGAGCCTTTGCTTTTGACCTGACATTGTTGACTAGAAATAGCAATAGCAGGCATCCATGATTCATTCTTAATCTCAGAGTAAAAACCTTAAATATTATAGAGGGTAGTTTTTGCTGTATTTTGCAAATACTATATCAGATTAAGCGGAGACATCACTCTGCTGATAAACGTCCATATAGTCAAGGCTATGGTCTTCCCAGTGGTCATGCATGGTTGCAAGAGTTGGACTGTAAAGTAGGCAGAGTGCCAAAGAATTGATGCCTTCAAACTGTGGAGCTAGAGAAGACGTGTGAGACTCCCTTTGTCAGCAAGGAGATCAAACCAGTTAATCTTAAAGAAAATCAACCCTGAATACTCATTGGAAGGACTGATACTGAAGCTGAAGCTCCAGTATTTTGGTCACCTGATGCAAACAGTCAATTTATTGAAAAAGTCCCTGATGTTGGGAAAGATTGAGGGCAGAAGGATAAGAGGGAGTCAGAGGATGAGATGGCTAGATGGCATCACCGATGCAATGGACATGAATTTGGGCAAACTCTGGCAGATAGTGAGGGGCAGGGAGGCCTGGCATGCTGCAATCCATGGGGTCACAAAAAGTCGGACACCACTGGGCAGGTGAACACTGGGCAGGTGAACAACAACAACATATCAGACTAAGGCAATTCCCTTCTATTCTCCTATATATATATATATATATATG
>SJYV01056033.1:180852-232011 GCA_006410875.1 Neotragus pygmaeus
AACATTATTCAAAGTATCCAAGAGGTAGAAGCAATCCAAGTGCCCATCAATGAATGAATAGATAAACCAAGTATGGTATAAAAATACAATGGAATAAAAATAAAATAAAAATATTGTATGATTCTACTTAATGAGGTATCTAAAGCAGTCAAAATCATAGAAAAATAAAATAGAATTGTGATTACTGGAGGCTTGCATGAGGAGGAAATAGGAGGTTTTTGTTTTTGTTTTTTTGATTTGGGGTTTGTTTTGTTTTTTAATGGGTATAGATTTTCTGTTTTTCAAGATGAAAAACTTGTGGAGATCTGTTACATAATAATGTGAATGCACTTAAGATTACTGATGTACACTTAGAAATAGNAAATAGGAGGTTTTTGTTTTTGTTTTTTTGATTTGGGGTTTGTTTTGTTTTTTAATGGGTATAGATTTTCTGTTTTTCAAGATGAAAAACTTGTGGAGATCTGTTACATAATAATGTGAATGCACTTAAGATTACTGATGTACACTTAGAAATAGTTAAGATGGCAAATTTTATGTTATGTGTTTTTCTTTGTTTTGTTTTTACCACCAAAAAAAAAAAAAAATGCCTCTGGTGGTTCACCTTCCAGTGCAGAGGGTGTGGATTCAATCCCTGATTGGGAATCCACAATCCCATATGCCTCATAATAAATTCAATGAAGACTTTAAAAGGTCTACATTTTTTTTTAATCCTTAAAATTTTTTTTAAAAAGAAAAAAGTATGTATAAATGTAGCATCTATATGACAGCATCTATGTTTTGATACACATTGCTATTTCATCCCAAACATTATCTTATATGAACTTTCTAATGGAAATCTGAAAATAGACAATAGATACAAACATTTTTTAAATACGAAGGAAAAAAATAGGTTTGATAAGAAAGGAATACAAGCTGTGGAATTTTCGGGGGAAACTATCTGGATGCCACATAATAACAAATTCATTATCCTAGTCAATGACTCAACCTTTCCAACAATAGAACTATATATTAGTAGCAGTGCTAAAGATAGAAACCATGTGATTTCATATAAAATATTTGTGAAACCAAATATTGCTTATAGTAAGTTGTAATACTATAATACTATAGTTTAGATAATGTCTTAGAGAAACATTGTATAATCTCTTGATTGTTGCTTAATTTGCATATATATGTATATTGTAGAAAAGGAAATGGAAACTCCAGTGTTCTTGCCTGGGAAATCCCATGGACAGAGGATCCTGGTGAGCTCATGGAGTCACAAAAGGTCAGACACAACTTAGCAACTAAATAACAACATCAAATATATATGTAGCTATGTAAGATTAAGATTTTTTTACTGTTGTTTGATATATTATACAGTTAATAATAAACAGGCCAGGAAACAACTTTTAATTACTTTTTGATGTTCCTTTTGTTCCTTTATTGCTTGATGTATTGTTTAATAAAGAAAGCATTATCAACAAAAGGATAATCCTCTGTCCTAAGGAGCCAAGCCTTGATGATTACCACATCAACCATAGATACAGAATATCCATAGAAAATGAGAGAATTGTGACACACAATTTTTTTGTGTGGGAAGTTATTCTAAGGAAAGGACACAATGGAGAGAAAGTTAGTCTTCCTTTATGAGAGAAAATACTGAAATAGAAACTTTATATTTTTAAACAAAGCATGTTACAGTTAAAAAATAATTAACAGGTGATGTAAAGATCCAATAGTGTGTTAAAATATAAAGAAATTTGAAGGCCTAAAAACATTTCAGAAAATAAGAATGGTAAGGACCAAAGATAAAGAAATAGAGTATATTTTATAAAATGCTATATTTTGAAAATATAAGGAAGAAACTCAAGTAAGAAGTTACAAGAAAAAGGAAGAATGCATGAAAAAAAGGAAGGAAGGACAGGAAAGTCAAAGTCATGCACATAAGTCCTCTCAAATTCCAAAATCACAGTAATGTTTACTCCTTATATACATGATGAATAATTTGTAGTTTAAATAAAATCATCATACATAAAATATTCTAGAGGGTATGAAAATAGAAGTATCAGTGTGCAGTCCCTATTGAGTTTTCTCACATCCAATGCAAGGTGTCTTTGTGGTTGATAAGAGGTACTTTTCTCAAGAGATACCTGATTGCTGATGGGGCATCCTTCCTTCCTGATCCTCACCAGCAACCCCAGGAAATACTCCCATCTGAAGTTCTCTTCAACAAAGTAATTATGTTGATGCTTTTGGTAGCTCCATCTTTCAAGCTGAATTCCACTCCACCTTTGCCATTGGATATCACAGAAGGGTCCCCAGGACCTTTGCCTCATTTGTAAATAATGCTATTACTTTGTTCTTCACGTAAATTGTAAAACTGTTTTAGGTGCTATCAATATATTTATATTCTAACACAATAGCAATCAAAATTAACTGGGATTTAAAAGGTTGCTTCTAGACAGGAGGTAAAAGTATTCACTCCAATTGGTATGAAATTTAATATTTAATACATTAATCTCAATTTCAAGCATTATTCTGAACTCCAGTTCTTTTACATTTAAATTTCAATGTTATTCTTATCTCAAGCAGTTTAGTGAGACTGCAGAATACATACACATAGGTAGTACCTTCTATGGGTAGATATGATTACCCACAGCAATCATAACGTGTTAAACTCTGACTGAATGCAAGTGAAATTCCATCACTCATTTTTCTTAATTAGGGTTTCCCAATTGCTGGGAGTTGACAGTGATTGTGTGACTCTAGGTACTATGTTCCCATTCTTATATTTTTACTCCAAGTGTCCAGATAGAAAATTAAGACAATTTTCTTACAATGGTTATGGGTCAGAAATACCACTTCAGTCATTTGATTGCATAACAATACTTATGTTCACAGTTCTTCAACACATCAGAACATTAATCAGGAACAGAAACATGCTTGTTCTCTTAACCTTCATCTTTCCTCAAACATCCTAAGGAAGTATGTGTCCCTATCGGGAATCTTATGTGGGCTATGACTTATCCTTGCTATATCTAGCAATATTGTTACATTCTAAGACCTTACTTCATCATACTGCTCCAGTAGGATTCTATATTATCTGACAACAGTTGGCAAGTTCTAATAAATATACTCCTATTTCTGCAAAATGGTTAAAGGAACAGACTTTGAAGACAAAAAATATTTATTTGGAATCTCAGTTCTGTCACTTCTTAGTTTTATGATTTACTTAGCTTTGTCTTCTTAAATTTTTAAATGAGCTTCAATTTTCTCACACGTAAAAAGGAAGAAGTATCCCATATATTATAAATTACAATTTTGTCAATGTTATCAAGGCAGATGACGATGAGAAAACACACAGAAATACTGAAATCATGCAAAACTAAAAGGTACCACAAAGATCCTACTTTCCCACATTAAATATACTGTACTTTTACCTAGGCAGAGGAGGTTTTGTTAATATTTTTACTAAAAATTTTATGACAAAAATCAGGTGATTTGCTTTTAATTCTATGTAATTGATAATATGCTATCATTATTAAGAATGTTACGAGATGAATTATGCCCCCCAAAATTTGAATGTTGAAATCCTAACCTTGGGTACCTCAGAATTTGGAGATAGGGCCTTTAAAGAGATAACTGAGATAAAAGTGGTTATTATGGTGAGCCCTAATCCAATATGACTAGTATCCTTAGCGGTAAAAAAAACACACCAGCCAATTCAGGAGACACAAGAGACGTGGTTCAATCCCTGGGTTGTGAAGCTCCTCTGAAGGAGGGCATGGCAACCAACTCCAGTATTCTTGCCTGGAACATCCCATGGACAGAGGAGCCTGGCTAGTTACAGTCCATAGAGCTGCAAAGAGTTGGACACGACTGAAGCAACTTAATACACTAATCTAATATGATTGGTGTCCTTATATAAAGAGGCAATTGAGACACAGAAATGAACAGATGGAGGGTCATTTGAAGACAAAGAGAGAAGGTGGCCATTTACAAGCCAAGGATAGGGGCCTCCAAAGAAACCAGAACTGTTGACACTTTGATCTCTGACTTCCAGCCTCCCTAATTGTGAGAAAATAAATTTCTGTTGCTTAAGTCACCCAGTATGGTGATACTTTGTTATGGCAGCCCTACAACTCAAGACAAAGATACAATATTCTAACACTTAAATAAAATTAAATTAAGTTAAACCTGGGTCTTATATGAGGTATTAATTTATATCAAAGGTCACGATACACATACAAAGGAGTAAGACATAGCTCTGTGGAGAGCAGCTGACTCAGGCCTGTGTGAAATGGAGTAATTTACAAGATTAACCCATGTGGAAAAGGTCGAGTGAAGACAAGAGTTAAAAACTAGTGTAATAGAGATTTTTATGAGGTACTATCCTATAACAAAAGGTTGAAAATACATATAGTTCTAGACAGCAATTATTCATAGGTGCAAAATCTCACGTAAAGTAAAAATGTTTTAGGTGTTGTCAATATATTCTAACAAAATATTAATAAAATTAACTGGGATTAAAAAGATTGCTTCTAGACAGGGAAAAAAGTATTCATTCCAATTAGTATGAAATTTAATATTTAATGCACTAATCTCAACCTCAAGCATTATTCTGAACTCCAGTCCTCATTTACATTTAAATTTTATCATTTTATTTTTATTAATTTTTACTAATTAATTTTCCTCAATCCTTTCCAGTAACTATCACAGTTAACGTTTCAAGGGGCATCTACAATAATATCTTAGCTGTTAATGCCCTAAAATGCTAGTCAGAACTCAGCATCATGAATGACTATGTACATATGCCATGATAACTGTTCTGTAAGTCTCACTTCTGTTCTTCTCTTTATAGATGTACAAAAGCTAAAAAAAAAAAAAGAAAGAAATTACTTTGAAAGATCTTTATTTTATCTTTACATATTATATATATACAAATTTTTTAAATTTCCTATTATACCAATACCAGACAATTTCAAAAGGCCATTTTTACTTATTTGTCATATACATACACACACTCACATTCACAAATACCAACTTCAAAGTCTGGAATTAGCACACCCATTCCACTTTGCATAAATATTAATAATTTAGCTTTTATCAACAAGGGTACAAAATTGACTCTCAGACTAAGAAATACATAAGATGTCTTACAAAAGATCCAGGTCTCACAATATTTAGATGATATATATTGAAGTCTCAATATATATTGAGTCCACTTTTGACACCAACAACTACTACAATGATGGTAGTCAATTCCAGATTTTCTATGCTACTTCTTTCTTAAAATTATATTCTCACACTTTTGACACTCCACTGTAATTACAATTTAGCTTTCAATCTTTATTCCAATATATATGTAATTATTACTGTAACAGCTCTAATTCTTAATGTTATATAGACAGCATAGTGTAAAGGCTTAGGACATATGAAAGACCTAGAATCAAATTTAGCTACACAATTTTGACTTAAGATAGCAGCAAGAAGGATTAACAGATACACACTACTATATATAAAACAGATGAGCAAAAAGGACCTACTATATACCACAGGGAACTATATTTAATGTTTTTAATGACATAATGGAAAAGATCTGAAAAAGCCTACACATATGAATGTTGTATCTATAGCTCAAACATTGAAAATCAACTATATTTCAATAATAAAGAAAAAAAATAGGCTTCAAACAAAAATTGAGAGAAAGAGCACACGTATGTACTCCTCTTATATCCTTAAGTCTACCTCCCCTACATACATGAGTCTAATAAGAAATACAGCCCTAATAAGAAATGATAGAGAGGGGGAAAAAAGAGATTTAAAAAGATTTATTTAGCATAGTGCTTAGAAAACAAGACTCCAGAAGCACATTTTGGAAATACTCAAAGAATAAGGTAGGGAGGGTGCCAATTGTTGGAGAAAAGAGAGTAAAGAAAGATGAAAACAGAACCTTAAAGGCAAGAATCATCTTCTCCCAAAGAAGTATATAGAACTTCAAACACAGTCAAGTTATGGTTTGCTCTAGAAATGAATGAATAGTCAAAATGAGGAAGTCTATCAACATAATTTATTACCTATAAATTAAAGAAGAAAAAAATCAAACTATTTTATTGCTGTTTATTGTTGTTTAGTTACTAAGTTTTGTGTCCAACTCTGTTGCAACTGTAGCTCACCAAGTTTCTCTGTCCATGGAATCTGAGCCACCTGGAAAGCACAATTATTTTATTACCAAGGGCTAAAATGGCATTTGAAGAAACTAATCAACTAATTAAATGTAAGCCAAATAGTAATAGAAATTATGTAGAGGGCATTTACCAAAATACAACTGCAAGCTTCATGTAAGTGGTAAAACAGTTTCATTATTCTGACAAACAGGTAGGAATGCGCTCTATCACCATAATAATTCAGCAATTGCTTTTGAGATCCTCAAAAGCAAATGCAGTAAAAAAAAAATTAAATAATTGATATCAATCTTAGGAAAAGTAGAATTCTTTCCACTCATAACTATATATGCTTCAATTTAAAGACATGTAAATACTTAGCTTTCTGCTTCCACTGCATTAATATTTAAATGTGCAAATAGAAAGCAATATTCTTTATACTCACACAATACCCAGGAATATATTTAATAATTAAAGGGAAAGGACTTATATAAAGAAAACTAGATACTTAATTCAAAGATTCAGACAAAATGTCAAGAAATCATAAAACATAATATTTTCTAATGGTAGATTTGACATTAAAATATTAATTCTTCTAAATTAATAAGTAAATAGAATACACTTCCAAATGTAATCCTATAACCTATTATTGGAATTAGAGTCAATGATATTAGAGACTAAATGTCAGAAAATAGACAAGAAACTAAAAAAAGAAGGCAAGCGTGGGTGGGAAGTGGACTAGGGGAAACGATATTTAACATCTAGGCCATTCTAATCAAAACAATATAATATTGGCATAGTAATAGTCAAATAGTTAAGAAAAACAAAAGAGAGAGCTCAGGAGTCAAATATCAGTGCATGTAATCACTTACATAATAATTGTGAACAAGAGATATAAGGATGGAGCACTCCAGCATTCTGGAAGATGTGACTTACAGAGGCATCAGAATCACAGAACTAAATACAGAAGGGTTCAGTCCCATCACTTCATGGGAAATAGATGGGGAAACAGTAGAAACAGTGTCAGACTTTATTTTGGGGGGCTCCAAAATTACTGCAGATGGTGACTGCAGCCATGAAATTAAAAGACGCTTACTCTTTGGAAGAAAAGTTATGACCAACCTAGATAGTATATTCAAAAACAGATATTACTTTGCTGACTAAGGTCCATCTAGTCAGGGCTATGGTTTTTCCAGTAGTCATGTATGGATGTGAGAGTTGGACTGTGAAGAAAGCTGAGTACCAAAGAATTGATGCTTTTGAAGTGTGGTGTTGGAGAAGACTCTCGAAAGTCCCTTGGACTGCAAGGAGATCCAACCAGTCCATTCTGAAGGAGACCAGCCCTGGGATTTCTTTGGAAGGAATGATGCTGAAGCTGAAACTCCAGTACTTTGGCCACCTCATGTGAAGAGCTGACTCATTGGAAAAGACTCTGATGCTCAGAGGGACTAGGAGCACAAAGAGAAGGGGACAACAGAGGATGAGATGGCTGGATGGCATCACTGACTTGATGGATGTGAGTCTGAGTGAACTCCGGGAGTTGGTAATGGACAGGGAGGCCTGGCCCGCTGCAATTCATGGGGTCGCAAAGAATCAGACACGAATGAGTGACTGAACTGAACTGAAACTTGGAAAGGACAGAGACAAGAGTTAAATTAGCAACATATTATGGAAAAAGAGCCATTATAAAGAATAACTTGGCACTGTATCATGTACTTTGAAGGGATTTCCAGGAACTATGCTTAAAAGCAAAAAGCAACGTGCAGAAAAGTTGAATTAATATTATCCTACTTATATAAAGGGCTTCCCAGGTGATGCTAGTGGTAAAGAAACCACCTGCCAATATAGGAGACAGAGAGTCACAGCTTTGATCCCTGGGTCAGGAAGATCCACTGGAGGAGGGTATGGCAACCCACTCCAGTATTCTTACCTGGAGAATCCCATGGACAGAGGAGCCTGGTGGGCTATGGTCCATAGGGTAGCAAAGAGCCAGACATGACTGAAGGGACTTAGAACATACACATGCACATATATAAAATGAATTATGAACCTTCCCCATCCCTGAAAAAAAGGTGGAAGCATGGGTGATAATATATAAATAGGTGAGCAAGCAGAAAGATAAGAAAGAATATGTATGAGATAGATAACTTTGGTCACTATCAGGAGAATATAGGAGAGAATGGAGGGGGAAATAAGAAACTGACAATACTAATATATTAATAGCATATAATTTTGAAAGTTGCACATGACCTTTAAAATTACTTGCACATTGTGATGAGGGAGGAGATAGATGGGCTCCAGGCTAGACATTTACAACTGGCCTTCTGTTTACATTCCATGGGGCATGAAGAAGTGGGCTTCAGGCTGGATCTTTAAAATTGTTAACATTTCCTGAGACAAGAGATAGGTGGGCTTCTAAGCTCCCCATTGAATTGGTTGAGATTTTTGTAGTAACTGCATCTTAGCCCAGTTTCTCCACTGTACCCTCTCACTTTCCTTGCTCTTTGATACTGTGTCCAATTAATTTCCTAAACACAAGCCCTTGATTCAGAGTCTCTTTCCTGGGAAGCCCAACCTAGGGTTTCATGTGACCTTAATTATGTGAAGATAAGCATATAGATTATTTCTAATGTGAGTGTATATATGTTAATATACTGACAAAGAATGACATGAAATACAGTCTTCAAAATACTAGTGTAGGGTCTGACAGTGAGGGTGAGATTGCAGGTCACCTTTTCTTCCTCCTTACATTTTAACTTGCTTTTTCAATTTTGCCATGAGAATATATCATTTTTATAATCAGAAAAATTATATTTACATAAAAAGTTAAATGCTCAATAGAATAATTATAATCAGGTGGTTATTATAAATTGAGAGGAGAAGAGAAGACAATAAGAAACTAATACATTGCTTTTCATAGCAGGTAGTCATAAGACACAGAGTAAAGATGGTTAATCACAAAATGGGGAATGAACACATTATTTTAGAGTTATTGTGATAATATCTAGAAGAAGCAAATCTAAAATTATTAAAAATTATTACTATGAAATATGAGGCTTGAAGTATGAAGTGTGGGTAGGAATAGTGCCTTTTGCTTTTCATTTTATGATTTCTGTATGGTTTAAATTCTTTTTTCTACCATATGTGTCATCACTCTGGTAATAATTTCTTAATTTCTTTGAGAAAAATAGCACACATTAAAACAAGTCAGAAATAAAATCTTAAAGATTATAATAATAATATTAGAGCTATAATAAAACTGTGGTTATTTATGCCTTTACTGTCAAACTCCTTTTACTGTTATTTTCCATAATTTATACAAATACATAAAACTTAAGCCTTTGCCAGCAACCAGATATGGAATCTTAAAAGTGTTAGTAACCCCTGTAAGGGGCTTCCCTGGTGGCTCAGTGGTAAAGAATTCACTGCCAAATACAGTGAATACAGGAGATACAGGTTCAGTTCCTGGGTCAGGAAGATTCCCTGGAGAAGGAAATGGCAACCTATCCAGCATTCTTGCCTGGGAAATCCTATGGACAGAGGAGCCTGGCAGGCTACAGTCCATGGGGTCACAAAGAGTTGAACACAGCTAAGCAACTAAAATCAAAAACAACAAACCTCTGTAAGAATTAATTAACCCCTATTTTCCTCATCTAGAATATGGCTATAACAGTAACAGCCTCATGGGTGTGAATTAAATGAAATAATGCATATATGATGCTTAGTAGAGACCCTGCCACATAGAAGTATTTGGTAAATGATTAAGGCCTGATTTTTCATCTTTCTTGTCAGTTTCATTTATTCATGTAGATTTTCAATAGGTATCATATATCCAAGTTAATTTATATGTTTCCAGAGTAATTACTAATGGTACCAAACTTTCCCTCTCAAAAATTTCCCAATCTGTTTAATTTATTAGTAACAAACCTAATATAAGAAAGAGAAAGAATTCAGATATTTTTCTCAAGTTCATAAGGCACATCTTATCTCTCTGCATACTTCTTAGCTAGGATTATAGAGAATGAAGACTGTCCATTATACCCAATATATATTTCACATGTAAGTCATACAATCATTGAAGGGTTCAACTCTGTGCAATGTTTGAGTAATCAGAAGATGAGGATATCATTACTAGAGTATTATAACAACACAAATATATTATTTTGGATTTGAGTTTACTGTCCGCACCTTTAGAAAGAGTTCAGTTGAGCAATCATAGTTATTTTCCCCCACAAAGAAAACAGGTAACCCTAAATAAGAAAAAAATCTCACGGGAGATACAGGATTGGATCCCCTTATTTCTATACTCCTCACCCTCCCTAAACAGCTCACTGTATTTCTTTGAAACATATTTCAGGTTCCTGAGATACAAAAATATAAAATTAATTTTTTATTATAAGAAAGCCCTTTGGGAATACTAAGACATTATAAATGGACTCTTTTCTCATATTGAATAGACTATATATTTTGAAAGACTCTATTATCCGTTTCCCTTTTTTTTGTTTAATCAGGCACATTAACTATAAAATCACACTGATTGGCCAAAGGAAATTAGAGTTTTACCTGTGCCTCTTTCAATGATCTATCTGAAGTATCTAATCATCTCAGACAAAGATATGTTCCAACAAAGCTGTACTCAGTGGTGCCTCTTCAAAGCCAGTGTTAGTAATTAGGACTCTGTCTTCCAGCCATTATCCACACAACTACCAGCGACCCAGAAAACTCCTGCTGACATTGGAGAACATAATGAATGCATAGTAGGCCATTCCCAGTCCGTCCCCTTTTGAGAGTCTGTGTATCTCTTCTTCACACAGATCTTCTACCTAAAGGAAAGTATCAAATGCTGAACTACAAGCAGCAGGCCTAAAG
Source organism: Neotragus pygmaeus (assembly GCA_006410875.1). NCBI lineage: Eukaryota > Metazoa > Chordata > Mammalia > Artiodactyla > Bovidae > Neotragus > Neotragus pygmaeus. Next base: position 191,865 of record SJYV01056033.1, read on the forward strand.
AGAACAAAATTACATATAAGTAGACAATGATTCTAAAAGGTCAATACTATTTAAATGACTCTAGATTATAACTTTTTAATGTGAGCTGATCTCAGCTTCATTCCAACATCTCCAGTCAGAGATTAGTTTTTCTTAGTCTCTAAAAGAAATCTGCATATCAGGCACATCCCATCACAGCCCCTCAAACCCACCATAATCATTTCTGCCCCTTAACACATACATTCAATGTTGCCTCTAATACATTAATCTACAATTTCTGCACATTCTACTCATCCCAATATTTGATGTCTTTCCTTATCCATATCACAATTTTATAAGGATGTCTCTTGCCAGCCATTTCCTCAGCCACATCAGAGACTGAGCTCTTGCATTTCTATTTCCAGCACCATTACCTACTGCCTGACACTGTCTCCAGGAGTCTGTTTACCTAAATGTCAATCTGCACGCTTAAAAAGACACAGCTGTGGCAGAGAATGTCCAACTTTTCATCACACCCATTTCCTTTTCTTGTAAGACTTACAGTTCTGCCCCACATTCCAGGCTTCCTTACAGTCAAGTTTGTCCATGTGATTGAGTTACAATCAGTTGTGAGTGGAAGTGACGTGTGCCAGTCTGGCCTAACCTGTAAAAAATCTCCCATGTGCTATGATCTTTACACACCCCCAAATTTGAGTCACATAACTATATCAATCTTCAGAAGAAGGAATTGAAGATAGTGGAGGCATAATATGGATTCACCTTATAGACAAAGATGCTCCTTAACCAGGAATACCTTCTTTGGACTGTTAGATACCTGCATGATCATGCATGCATGCAAAATCTCTTCAGTCGTGTCTGACTCTTTGCAACCCTATGGACGACAGCCCACCAAGCTCCTCTGTCCATGGGATTCTCTAGGCAAGAATATTGGAGTGGGTTATCATGCCCTCTTCCAGGGGATCTTCCTGACCCAGGGATCAACCCAAGTCTCCTATATCTCCTGCATTGGCAAGCAGGTTCTTTACCACCAACCACCTGGAAATTTACATTGTGTTAATTCATGGGTATTTGGTTATTCTGTGTCCATGTTTGGCATTACCCATACTAATATAGAAATCAAAATCAAGTGGGGTTACTAGTGGTCAAGCAGGACTTAGTAAAAGAATTGGCATTAGAGGCTGAAAAGAGAAATGGCAAAAGAGCAGAGATAATCTAGAGTGCAAACAATATGCCTACTGTGTCTGTGTACCCAAGGAAGTGAAAGTGGCATTTGCTCACGCGTGTCTGACTCTTTGCAACCCCATGGACTATACAGTCCATGGAATTCTCCAGGCCAGAATACTGGAGTGGGTAGCCTTTCCCTTCTCCAGGGGATCTTCCCAACCAAGGGATCGAACCCATGTCTCCCACTTTGCAGGCAGATTCTTCACCAGCTGAGCCACAAGGGAAGCCCATATCCAAGGAAAGTGGTTGCAAAAAGTTACTATGCATTACTTTTCCTTTCTATTCTTTACAAAATTTTATGGACTGCATGTGTGTGTCTCCCTATACTTCAAATGTTGAAGCCCTACTCCCCATTGTGGTGGTATTAGGAAGTGGGCACTCTAGGAGGTGATTAAGTTAGATGAGGTCATGAAGGTAGAACCCTCAAAATTGGACTATTACCTCTGTAAGAGAAATAACAGACCAGGAATCTCTCTGCTTTGTGAGGATGCAGCAAGAAGAGGACCATTTGCAAGCCAGAAAAAGAGTCATCATCAGAACCCAACCATGATGGCATACTGATCTTGGATTGCCCAGCCTCCAGGACTATGAGAAATAAAAGTTTGTTGTTTATGCCACCCAAGCTATATTTTTGTTATAGCCATCTGAACAGATTAAGATACACAGTATTAAAGAGATGTGCTAAGGAAAGAATTAACTGGATCAAAGGAAAAATGAAAGAAATAGATAACCTAGAAATACAAAGTTTTGGATTAGAAAATTAGAGAACTCAACTGCCTTTAGACCTCAACTATAAGAATAAAAGAGTGAAAATGACATTGAAGGACAGAAGCTCATTGATTGCTCAGTTAAGCTCAGTGCCTCACCCCTAAGCAAATTAGATTGCAAGTGTTTGCTTCCCAAAGAAGCCTATTGTGTTTCAGATGTCATAAAAATAGTACCATTAAAGTGAGAAATAGAGGCAAGATATATTGAAACCCTCTCTCTGACACCACCAGGAAAACATATTGATTAAGCAAAGATGAGTTTGTTAAATTTTTTGCAGTATGGAAGAACACCACCTTGACAGTCTTAGTAGTATCTCAAAAGCTGGGAATTAGAAAATTACAGAAAAGTTTTAGGGCTTAGGTTGAATTAATGTGACGTAGATGTTGCAAGACAGGGATCTGGTGCAGAATGGGAAAATTATGACATACCAGTTTTGAATTCATGAACACAATGGGGCCATGGCCTTGAAGCTTGATAAACAACCTATTGTTCTTAATGAGCATGTTAGACCAAGTAACTAACTTGTGATTTGTCTCAGTAATATTTAAATAAGCACAAGGTCATATATTCAAAAGCAGAGGAGAGAATGGTTTAACATAGAGGCAAGAAATTATGTTGTCATAATAAACTTTTAGTCTATAAACAAACTTTTAGTCATTCTCCATCCAGTTAGTTCTATAGGATAGATTGTCATCTAGAATCATGATCAACCCAAAAGTGCATTGCTATTGGATGTCATGATTAAGTGTCCTTGATGGATGATAATCTATTGGATCATTCTACAGAAAAATGGCTATATATTATCATTTAGAACTCTGAAGATAAAACATTTGAACACTATAACACAGGCAAATGCTAAGGAAAGGATTATGGTCAAAGTTTATAATCTATTTCTAAGCCAAGACTGAAGAATACCTAAATTAAAGCAAGAGAATAGATCTGATGACCTATGTGAAGAAGCTATAATACATAATTGACTTATTGTTACCAGACACAATAAATATTCCAGAAAAACCTGTAGGGTTAGAGTAAACAATATAATATCTAGGACAGCTCTGTTTAGAATCACCCCAACCTGGTTTCACAAGCTTCTAAGCAAAGATATCTATAGCTTTAATGGCACTGTCATTCCGTCCCATCAATCTGTGAACTATCACATTTAGGACATGCCCCATCTCCCCCAGATACCTTCTAAAGCAACAAATAAGGAGACTTGAGGACAAAAGAAAGAAGACAAAAATTCCCTTTTAGGAGTTATATTTTGGAGTCTCAAATTGAGAGTTGGTTTTTCTTCTTTTTAACTAAGTTTCCTAAAGTCAATTTTTTTCTTTTGCATTTTTATTTTGAGAGAAAAAAAATGACATACCAAATTGGGTCCAAAGTGACATCAGGTGCTATTCTGAATACAGGCAACAGCTAATAAGATAATCAGACCCTTATCCTGCTTTGCAGATAGCAGTCAATAAACTTTTCATGCACAAATTCAGTACCATTCGTTGAAAGTAACCCTGTGCTTTTTTTGAGCCAGAATACCTCTGGAGGTTGCCTAATTATTCTGTAAACTTTTAGTGCCACCCAGTAAGAGAGGATTGGAGTCAGACAGTGAGATTTAAATTAGGTAGATCATCTGTTAGAGCTACAGTAAAACAGCATGAGGTTAAGCTTAAGAAGTAAGCCTTCTTGCGGTTGTGTTTAAATGAAGTAGTGTCTTAATCAGCTTGGGCTGCCATAACAAAATACCACAGACTAGGTGGCTTAACCAGCAGAAATTTATTTTCTCACAGTTCTGGAGATTGGAAATCTGATATCAGATGCCAGTATGTTGGGGTTCTTTTTTTTTATTTTATTTTATTAAAGGCTAATTACTTTACAATATTGTGGTGGTTTTTGCCATACACTGACATAAATCAGCCATGGGTGTACATGTGTTCCCCATCCTGAACCCCCCTCCCACCTCCCTCCCCATCCCATCCTTCAGGGTCATCCCAGTGCACCAGTCCTGAGCACCTTGTCTCCTACATCAAACCTGGACTGGTGATCTGTTTCACGTATGATAATATACATGTTTCAGTGTTACTCTCTCAAATCATCCTACTCTCACCTTCTCCCACCAAGTCCAAAAGTCTGTTCTTTACATCTGTGTCCCTTTTGCTGTCTTGCATATATGGTCATCGTTACCATCTTACTAAATTCCATATATATGCGTTTATATAGTGCATTGATGTTTTTCGTTCTGACTTACTTCATTCTGTATAATAGGCTCCAGTTTCATCCACCTCATTAGAGCTGATTCAAATGCATTCTATTTAATAGCTGAGTAATATTCCATTGTGTATATGTACCATGTCTTTCTTATCCATTCATCTGCCAATGAACTTCTAGATTNTGGCTATGGTATCCTTTGTTTCTTTTTCATTTATTTCTGCCCTAGTTTTTATGATTTCTTTTTTTTTTTGACTATTTAATCTTTTATTTCTATGTTCCTATTAATTCTTCTTCTGCTTGTTTTGACTTTTTCTGCATTCTAAGACATGTTTTTCATAGTCCTTCTACTAACCTGGGGTTCTTCATTTCTTCTTTTTCAAGTTGCTATAGGTATAGAGTTAGGTTATTTATTTGATTTTTCTCCTGTTTCTTGAGGCAAGCTTTTATTGCCAAGAGCCTTGCCCTAAGCATTGCTTTTACTGAATCCCATAGGTTTTGGGTTGTTGTGTTTTCATTTTCATTTGTCTCTATGCATATTTTTATTTCTTTTTTGATTTATTCTGTGATTTGTTGGTTATTCAAAAGCATGTTATTTAGCCTCCATATGTTGGAATTTTTAATAGCTTTTTTTTTTTTTCCTGTAGTTGACATCTAATCTTACCACATTGTGATCAGAAAAGATGCCTGAGATTATTTCAATTTTTTTTGAATTTACCAAGGCTAGATTTATGGCCCAGGACGTGACCTATTCTGGAGAAGATTCTGTGTGCACTTGAGAAAAAGGTGAAATTCATTGTTTTGGGGTGAAATGTCCTATAGATATCAATTAGGTCTGACTGGTCCATGGTATCCTTTAAATTTTGTGTTTCCTTGCTATTTTTCTGTTTAGTTGATCTATCTATAGGTGTGAGTAGGGTATTAAAGTCTCCCACTATTATTGTGTTACTGTTAATTTCCATTTTCATACTTGTTAGCGTTTGCCTTACATATTTCAGTGCTCCTTTGTTGGGTGCATTTATAGTTATAATTGCTATCAATCTTCTTCTTGGATTTATCCTTTTATCATTATGTAGTGTCCTTCTTTTTCTCTTTTCACAGCCTGTATTTCAAACTCTATTTTATCTGATATGAGTATTGCTACCCCAGGTTTATTTTGGTCTCCATTTGCATGAAATATCTTTTTCCAGCCCTTAAATTTTAGTCTGTACGTGGCCCTTGTTTTGAGGTGGGTCTCTTGTACACAGCATATATAGGGGTCTTGTTTTTGTATCCATTCAGCCAGTCTTTGTCTTTTGGTTGGGGCATTGAACCTTTTTACATTTAAGGTAATTATTAATAAGTATGATCCTGTTGCCATTTACTCTGTTATTTGGGGTTCAAGTTTATAAACCTTTTCTATGTTTCCTGTCTAGAGAAGATCCTTTAGCATTTGTTGATGGGGTGGTTTGGTAGTGCTGAATTCTCTCAGCTTTTGCTTATCTGTAAAGCTTTTGATCTCTCCTTCATATTTGAATGAGATCCTTGGTGGGTACAGTAATCTTGGTTGTAGGTTTTTCTCTTTCATCACTTTAAGTATGTCCTGCCATTCCCTTCTGGCCTGAAGAGTTTCTATTGAAAGATCAGCTGTTATCCTTATGGGAATCCCCTTGTGTGTTATTTGTTGTTTTTCCCTTACTGCTTTTAATATTTGTTCTTTGTGTTTGATCTTTGATAATTTGATTAATATGTGTCTTGGGGTGTTTCACCATGGGTATATCCTGTTTAGGACTTTCTGAGTTTCTTGGACTTGGGTGGCTATTTCCTTCCCCATTTTAGGGAAGTTTTAAAACTATTATCTCCTCAAGTATTTTCTCATGGCCTTTCTTTTTGTCTTCTTCTGGGACTCCTATGATTCGAATGTTGGGCGTTTAACATTGTCTCTGAGGTTGTCTTCATTTCTTTTAATTCCTTTTTTCTTTTTTCCTCTCTGCTTCATTTATTGACACCAGTCCATCTTCCACCTCACTTATCCTATCTTCTGCCTCAATTATTCCACTGTTGGTTCCCTCCAGAGTGCTTTTGATCTCAGTTTTTGCATTATTCAACTTAAGTCTGAATTAGGCAATAAGGAGTTCATGATGTGAGCCACAGTCAGCTCCTGGTCTTGTTTTTGTCAACTGTATAGAACTTATCCAAGTTTTCATTCCAATCCCAAAGAAAGGCAATGCCAAAGAATATTCAAACTACCATGCAATTACTCTCATCTCACACACTAGTAAAGTAATGCTCAAAATTCTCCAAGCCAGGCTTCAACAATATGTGAACTGTGAACTTCCAGATGTTCAAGCTGGTTTTAGAAAAGGCAGAGGAACCAGAGATCAAATTGCCAACATCAGCTGCAACATCAAAAAAGCAAGAAAGTTCCAGAAAAACATCTATTTCTGTTTTATTGACTATGCCAAAGTCTTTGATTGTGTGGGTCACAATAAACTATGGAAAATTCTGAAAGAAATGGGAATACCAGACCACCTGACCTGCCTCTTGATAAATCTGTATGCAGGTTGGGAAGCAACAGTTAGAACTGGACATGGAACAGCAGACTGGTTCCAAATACAAAAAGGAGTACGTCAAGGCTGTATATTGTCACCCTGCTTATTTAACTTCTATGGAGAGTACATCATGAGAAATGCTGGACTGGAAGAAACACAAGCTGGAATCAAGATTGCCGGGAGAAATATCAATAACCTCAGATATGCAGATGACACCACCCTTATGGCAGAAAGTGAAGAGAAACTAAAAAGCCTCTTGATGAAAGTGAAAGAGGAGAGTGAAAAAGTTGGCTTAAAGCTCAACATTCAGAAAACGAAGACCATGGCATCCGGTCTCATCACTTTGTGGGAAATAGATGGGGAAACAACGGAAATAGTGTCACATTTTATTTTGGGGGGCTCCAAAATCACTTCAGATGGTGACTGTAGCCATGAAATTAAAAGATGCTTTTAATTTCAGGAAGAATAGTTATGACCAACCTAGATAGCATATTCAAAAACAGAGACATTACTTTGCCAAAAAAGGTCCATCTAGTCAAGGCTATGGTTTTTCCAGTAGTCATGTATGGATGTGAGAATTGGACTGTGAAGAAAGCTGTTTGTCAAAGAATTGATGCTTTTGAACTGTGGTGTTGGAGAAGACTCTTAAGAGTCCCTTGACTGCAAGGAGATCCAACGAGTCCATTCTAAAGGAGATTAGCCCTGGGTGTTCTTTGGAAGGAATGATACTAAAGCTGAAACTCCAGTACTTTGGCCACCTCATGCGAAGACTTGACTCATTGGAAAAGACCCTGATGCTGGGAGGCAGCAGGAGAAGGGGTCAACGGACGATGAGATGGCTGGATGGCATCACTGACTCAGTGGATGTGAGTTTGAGTGAACTCCAGGAGTCGGTGATAGACAGGGAGGACTGGTGTGCTGCAATTCATGGGGTAACAAAGAGTTATACACGAGTGAGTGACTTAACTGAACTGATTGCATTATTCATTATTGATCAACTTTTTTATTTCTTCTAGGTCCTTGTTAACCTTTCTTCAGTCACTCAGTTATGTCCGACTCTTTGCTACCCCATGAATCACAGCACGCCAGGCCTCCCTAACCTTTCTTACATCTTCTCAATTCATCTTACTATCTTCTCAAATAGTCTTCAGACTATTTATCTGTAACTCCTTTTTGTTTTCAAGTTGTTGGATCATTTTTATTATCATTATTCTGAATTCTTTTTCATGTAGACTCTCTATCTCCTCCTCTTTTGTTTGGTTTGGTGGACATTTATCATGTTCCTCTACCTGCTTTTCCTCTACCTGCTTTCTCTGCCTTTTCATGTTGTTTAGATTGCTGTGTTTGAGGTGGCCTTTCTGTATGCTGGAAGTTTGTGGTTCCTCTTTATTGTGGAGGTTGCTCCCTGTAGGTGGTGTTGGACGAGTAGCTTGTCAAGGTTTCCCTGGTTAGGGAAGCTTGCATCAGTGTTCTGGTTGGTGGAGCTGTATCTTTTCTCTCTGAGTGCAATGAAGTGTCCAATAGTGAGTTTTGAGGTGTCTATGGGCTTGGTGTGACTTTTGGCCTGCTGTATTTTAACGCTCATGGTTATGTTCCTGCACTGTTGGAGAATTAGCTTGATATGTCTTGCCCTGAAACTTGTTGGCTCTTGGGTGGAGCTTTGTTTCAGTGTATGTATGGAAGCCTTTGGATTAGCTCTTGTTGATTAATATTCCCTGGAGTCAGGAGTTCTCTGGTGTTCTCACGTTTTGGATTTAAGCCTTCTGCCTATGGCTTTTAGTCTTATTCTTACAATAGTCTCAAGACTTCTCCATCCATACAGCACCAGTGATAAAACATCTAGGTTAATGGTGAAAAGATTCTCCACGGTGAGAAACACCCAGAGAGGTTCACAGAGTTACATGGAGAAGAGAAGAGGGAGGAAGAAGATAGAAGTGACCAGGAGGAGAGGAGGGGGAGTCAAAATGAGAGAGACCAATCTAGCCAGTAATCAGTTCCCTAAGTTTTCTCCACAGCCCAGAACACCCAAGGAGATTCACAGAGTTAAGTAGGGCAGAGAAGGTGGAGGCAGGAGATAGAGGTGACCTGGCGGAGAAAAAGGAAAATCAAAAGGGAAGAGAGCAATCAAGCCAGTAATCACACTCCTAAGTAAAAATGGGTACTGAAGATTGGATTCTTATAAGTACAAAATTGATAACAAATACCAAAAAGCAAAGATTAAAAATCTACAGTAGAGGTTAGACTCTCAAAAATACAATATTAAGAAAACAAAATCACAAAAATTAGAAAATATATAGATGAAATTTGCTTTAAAAATGGGGTCCTTTTTTTTTTGCAAGGTAATAGTAGGTTTTAAAAATGAAAATTAAAGGAGTAATAAAGAACTTTAAAATTTTTAAAAAAATTTAAAATAATAATAATAAAATATATCTAGGAATTTCTCTGGAGCTGTTGAGGGTCTGTGAGGGGTCAGTTCAGTTTCAGATAGTTTCTTGTTCCAGCTTACACTTCTTCTCAAGATCTATAGGCCCCTTCCAATGTAGTCAATGTTAACGATATGGTTTTAATCTGTTGCACCTGTCACTTCCAAAGCTGTTCCCTCTTCTTTGTTCATTTTGGCTTCCTCTGTTTGCAAGTCTCTTCAGTGTCTAATCTCCATTCTGAAACAAGGGGACGAAGGTGGTCATTTATTTAGGCTCACTTGTTCAGTTATGCTGTGGGGAGGGTGGAACACTGCAAACAAATATCACTGGAGTGTGTGGAGAGTGCTCACAGTGTCTGGGCCACACTGGGTTTACTCCCACTCATGTGTGTGTGCTTTCCCGGTTTATACTGCTCAGGCTCTGGGTTGCTCTGCAGGGGAACTGCTAAAGTGGGTCCTGGGTTACGTGCACTTCCCTGGTCTAAGCCGCTCAGGTTCAAGTTCTTGGGTACTCCACAAAGGCACAGATTTGGTTGAGCCTGCGTTTTGTGCCCTTCCCAGGTCCAAGCAGTTCAGGTAACCAGATGTTTGGCGAACACACTCTCCCCAGGTGGGTGGTGTGTCTTATCACCTCCCTGGTCCCAGCTGCTCAGTTTCCCAGGGGTACCATGAGAGTGCCGTGTCAGATATGCCATGTGTCTCCTTTGGGGAGCTGATCTCTGACTGCAATCCTCCTGGCAGATGTCAACTGTCCAGGATCCCAGGGAGACTTGGTTAGCAACTGGGAGCCTGCTCACAGTTTGATGGAGGATGCTGGCGCTGGGGCCGAGACTGCCCCTTGCCTTCTGGCTCTGGCTGTTGCCCATCTGCCTCTCTGCCTCTGGCGGGGGGGAGTGGCTTGTCCGCAGCCAGTTAGCTCTCTTCTGGTATTCCCTCAGTCCTTTGTTCTGTGAGCAGACCAGGTTGTGCCTTAGAGCATTTCATGGGAAAGTTCTTTCTCTCTCTCTTGTTCTTTTAGTTTTCTCTTTTCTCTCTCTGGCTATCCCACAATTTGGGTTGCTATCTCATGTTAGCTCTCTCTGTTTGTCCTCAGGGCACTCAAGCCCGGTCCTTACCCTAAGTAATGCAACCTGCGCCTCTGTGTTCAGCCCCCATTTGCTGCAGGCAGAGGCGAGCATCTGGGCTACTTCTCCACTGGGAGTTACAGTTAGGCACATAATCTGTGGATTTGTTTGTTTTTTCCCCATCCCAGTTATGTTTCCCTCTGAGCCACAGACCCACTGGTGAGAGGGTTTCCTGGTGTTTGGAAACTTCTCCTCCTTCACAACTCCCTCCCCGGGACGGGTCTCCATTCCTAACTCTTTTGACTCTCTTTTTATCTTTTATATTTGTCCTATCTCCTCTCGAAGAGAATGGGCTGCCTTACTGGGTGCTTGATGTCCTCTGCCAGCGTTCAGAAGTTGTTTTGTGGAATGTGTTTAGCATTCAAGTGATCTTTCGATGAATTTGTTGGGAAGAAATTGATCTTCCCATCCTAGGCCTTTGCCATCTTAAGACAGCCCCCTATGGTGGGGTTCTGATGAAAGCTGTCTTCCTGGCTTTTGGATAGCTGAATAACTGTTATGTCCTCTCATGACAGAAATAACAGAGAGAAACAGACACACAGAGGCAGAGAGACAGAAATAGAAAAACTCTTATAACTCTTCTGAGCAGGACACTAATTCCACCATGAGAGCCCCCCCTCATGACTTAATCTGAACCTAACTGGCTCCCAAAGACCACCATATCCAAGTACCATCACATTGGGAGTGAAGACTTTACCAAATGAATCTGGAGTGGGAAATAACTCCATCGATAGTAAGATGGCTTTCACTTGTATATTGTGTTTTCTTAGTCATATTCCAAACTCTATTTCTGTGACAGTTTTGAAATATGAGAAACTTCTACATGTTGTTTCGACACAGATAGAACCCAATCCTCCTATCCTAGATGTGATGTCTAAGAGCTTTTAATTTTGGCAGTCTGGCCTGTTGCATTTTTACAGTCTAAGAAGCTATTTATAGGTGTACCCAGTAAACTGATATACTGGGTAATTTATTAGAAAGAACTGGTATTAATGGGACTAAGTTGGTCCGATTCATCTCTTGACCAAATCACCAAAAATTATAGCCAGGCACTGAACACATATCAGTTAAAGGATAACAAGTGAATGTTAGCAGATCCAGAAACAGAAAGCAGCATAAAACTGTAAAAAACACCAGGAGAAGATAAAGAACAAAAGTATTCAGATTAAATCATGATAAACTGTGGTTTAGTCAGCTAGATCTTATTCTGTGGGTCTCGAGTAGAAGTTGTCTACTTCATATAGCTATCAAGTGTGCATGTGTGCAAGCATGCAAAGTTGCTTCACTTGTGTCCAACACTTTGAGACCTTGTGGACTGTACCCCACCAGACTACTCAGTACCTGGCATTCTCCAGGCAAGAATAGTGGAGTGGGTTGCTATTTCCTTCTCCAGGGGATTTTCTGGATCCAGGGATCAAACCTGAATCTCTTATGTTTCCTACGTTGGCAGGTGGGTTCTTTACCACTAGCACCAACTGGGAAGCCTTGACCCAAATATCTCTCTTCTCAAAAAATATCTGTTTCTGGAGGATACCCACGAATCATCACCTTAAAGCTCTTGACTAGGAGTCTCCTGTGAGCTGCAGATGGTTTATACTTCTTAAACTGGTAGACATAAATCAAGAATCAACCCCTCAAATATTTACTATGGTGCTAATGGTTAACAGGTGGGTGCTAATGTTGATTCCAAAAGAATTCCAGGACTATCCATCTTTGACATCTTTTCCAGAAAACCAAACTGTCATATTTTTTAAGTTATGCAAAGCTTATCTGGGATGATATTGAGGAAAAAGTGCTGTACCTGATGATGATAGGCTGAATATACTGCATAAGCCCATGTAGTATTCAGCTATGTCTGCTTACAACAGTGCAGTGTCTAGGACTAAAGGTAATATTCCTAAATTTATGAATCAGCTTGTTTCTAATCCTTAACATAAGGTTGATGAGTATAAAAGAAATGCATGTCATTATCATTAAGATCAATAAAAATACTTCAGACCATGGAAGATCAAATGACTCAGAACTCTGAAATGTTACATTTTAGAATTCCATTTGTTCTTTCCTTCTTTCTCAAAGATTGAGGGGTTTGCTTTTGAGACCTTGAAGTGACAAGGCCTTGGAGCTTCCCTGGTGGCTCAGTCAGTAAAGAATCTACCTGCGATGTAGGAGACCCAGGTTAGATCCTAGGACAGGAAGATTCCCTGAAGAAGGAAATGGCAAACCACTGCAGTATTCTTGCATGGAAATCCCATGGACAGAGCAAAACTGGCAGGCCACAGTCCTGGGGATGCCAGAGTCAGACACAACTTAGCGACAAAACCACAACCAACAACAACAAGGCCTTGAAAATCTCTTAAATGAGATCTCTAGCCAAATGGGTGCTCTATCACTGGAAAGAGAACAAATGAAAATCAAGCAGCCATTTCACAACCACTGTAGCTCAGCTCTTTGACTGGAAAACCTACAACTAATCTTCAGAATAAACAATGACCAAGACATTTAAAATTCATTCTATGGATAGACAACAAGGTCCTACTTTATAGCACAAGGAACTGTACACAACTATACTATGATAGACTCAATATCCTGTGATAAACCATATGGAAAATATTTTAAAGAAAGAGTATTAAAAATGAACCACTTTGCTTTACAGCAGAAATTAACACAGGGCTTTCCATGTGGTACAGTGCTAAAGAATCTACCTGCTAATTCAGGAGACACAAGAGACTTGGGTTTGATCCCTGGGTTGGAGAAATCCCCCAGAGAAGGAAATGTCAACCTATTTCAATATTCTTGCCTGGAAAATTCCATGGACAAAGGAGCTTGGTGGGCTACAGAGCATGGGGTTGTAAAGAGTCAGACAAAACTAGGCAACCTAGCACGCACATACACAGAATTGTAAATTGTAAATTACAGAATTGTAAAGCAACTATAAAACTCATTCTAGTTGTTTGTTAAATAAAAGCCATTTTGAGATTTTCAGAGCTTTGGATTGCTGGGCACAGCAAAGTAAGGGCCTTGATTAGTAAGCTGTGAAATGCAGCTGGTTCAGTTGTTTTACAGCATATCTCTCAGGAGCAAGAACGTCTTGGAGCAAGCACCTAACTTTTTCTGGCTTGATTTTAATATTGTTTAATATTGAGACAGGAAAGTAGTAATACATACTACAGGAAGGAGAAATTATGTTTGTTTCCATTTTCAAGAGCAAAATAAAATAAAACGAATCAGATATCTATGTCTGGGAAAGAATTTTGTGTATGATTCTTGGCATTAGAACCTACTGGAAACAAATAGATCTATTAAATCTCTAAGATAAATATATTGCCAAAAGAAACTCTGGAATGGATTTAAGAATGCCTTTAATTCTTTAAAAAAAATAAAGAAATTGCATCAGCACATACTGACTCTGAAAATTATATAGCTCTAAGGATGTCACTCCCTTCCAAAATTCCTGCTTCTATTGCTACCACAGAAGATAATAGACAAGGAAGACTCTTTTGTCCAGTGGAACCAAATGTGATAGACAATTCTAGACAAGAGAATTTCTTCATATATATATACCAGAATCAAAATCTAGCAAGCATCCTCCAAAGGCCAGATGGAGGGTCTTCACTGTGCCTTCCAATAGAAAGCATTAATGTGTGGACCAGAGAAAACTGGATGTTTCCCAATATTTCATTTGGAGATTGGAAGTTTCTAGTGTATTATTTTGTCTTTACTTTGCCACCGTATATGGGACATGTGGGGAACCAGGGATCTGAGGTGAGGAGGGTGACTAATTTGCTTTAGTTTTGCTGTTTAGTTTACAGATCAACAGAAAACATGGACCCACATGTAGATTTGAAAAAGAAGATGCTGCATAACAAAGAGATCTTGAACGTGGAGCTAGATGCTACCTTAGGAGGTGTATGGGCATGATTTCTTATCCAGTTTATATAAACTGAAAGAGTTAGTTGCTTGTTAACCTCACTCTTTGCAACCCCATGGACTGTAGCCCACAAGGCTCCTCTGTCCGTGGGATTCTGCAGGAAAGAACACTGGAGTGGATGGCCATTCCCTTCTCCAGGGGATCTTCCCAACCGAGGGAAGGGACATGGGTCCCCTGCATTGCAAGTGGATCCTTTACTGTCTGAATCACCAGGGAAGCCCCATATAACATTGCAATCAGGCATATTTTCTTTCCTCTATGTTAAAATAATATTCAGACCAAAGTAAAATTAACTTAGCTACTTCCTCTGGGACATAGTTGTTCCTGAAAAATAAGATTGTAAAATAGCTATCAATATACAGAGAGATGTAGATATAGACATAGAAGAAGTTGAAGTTGAGTGGTTCAATGAAGACCTACAAGACCTTCTAGAACTAGCACTCAAAAAAGATGTCCTTTTCATCAGGGGACTGGAATGCAAAAGTAGGAAGTCAAGAGATAACTGAGTAGCAGGAAAGTTTGGCCTTGGTGTACAAAATGAAGCAGGTCAATTGGGAAGTAAAATAAAGTTAAAAAAAAAAAAAAGGTTAACAGAGTTTTGCCAAGAGAACGCATTGGTCATAGCAAACAGCTTCTTCTGACAACACAAGAGACAACTCTACACATGGACATCAACAGATGGTCAATACTGAAATCAGACTGATTAATGCTTTGCAACCAAAGATGGAGAAACACTATACAGTCAGCAAAAACAAGACCAGGAGCTGATGGTGGCTCAGATCATCACCTTATTGCAAAATTTAGATTTAAATTGAACAACATAGGAAAACCGCTAGGCCATTAGGGATGACTAAACCAAATCCCTTACAATTATACAGTGGAAGTGACAAATAGATTCAAGGGATTATACCTGAGAGAAAAAGTGACTGAGGAACTGTGGCTGAAGGTTCATAACAATGTACAGGAGGCAGTGATCAAAACAATCACCAAGAAAAAGAAATACAAAAAGGCAAAATGGTTGTCTGAAGAGGCCTTACAAATACCTGAGAAAAGAAGAGAAGCGAAAGGCAAAGGAGAAAAGGAAAGATATATCCATCTGAATGAAGCGCTCCAAAGAATAGCAGGGAGAGATAAGAAAACCTTCCTCAGTGATCAAGGCAAAGAAATAGAGGAAAACAATAGACTGGAAAAGACTAGAGATCTCTTCAAGTAAATTAGAGATACCAAGGGACCATTTCATGCAAAGATGGGCACAATAAAGGACAGAAATGGTATGGACCTAAAAGAAGCAGAAAATAATAAGAAGAGATGACAAGAATATGCACAACTGTAAAAAATAAGTGTTAATGACCCATAATGATGATGGTGTGATCACTCACTTAGACATCTTAGAGTGTGAAGTCAAGTAGGCCTTAGGAAGTATCACTATGAACAAAGCAAATGGAGGTGATATGATTCCAGCTAAGCTATTTCAAATCCTAAAAGATGATACTGTTAAAGTGCTGCACTCAATATACAAGCAAATTTGGAAAACTTAGCAGTGGCCATAGGACTGGAAAAGGTCAGTTTTCACTCCAATTCCAAGAAGGGCAAAGCCAAAGAATGTTCAAACTACCACACAATTGCACTCCATTTCACATGCTAGCAAAGTAATGCTCAAAATTCTCCAAGCTACGCTTCAACAGATGTGAACCAAGAACTCCCAGATGTTCAAGCTGGATTTAGAAAAACCTGAGGAACCAGAGATCAAATTTCCAATATCCATTGGATCCAAGAAAACTTGAGAGAATTCCAGAAAAATTCATCTACTTCTGCTTCATTGACTACACTAAAGCCTTTGACTGTGTAGATCATAACAAACTGTGGAAAATTCTTAAAGAGATGGAAATATCAGACCACCTTACCTGCCTCCTGAAAAACCTGTATGCGGGTGAAGAAGCAACAGTTAGAACAAGACATGGGAAAATTGACTGGTTCCAAATTGGGCAAGGAGTACATCAGGGTAATATACTGTCACCCTGTGTATTTAACTTATATGCAGAGTACATAAAGAGAGTATATAATGAGAAATGCAGGCTGGATGAATCACAAGCTTGAATCAAGATTGCTGGGAGAAATATCAATAACCTCATATATGTAGCAGAGAAGGCAATGGCACCCTACTCCAGTACTCTTGCCTGGAAAATCCCATGGATGGGTGAGCCTGGTAGGCTACAGTCCATGGGGTCGCTAAGAGTTGGACACGACTGAGCATCTTCACTTTGACTTTTCACTTTCATGCATTGGAGAAGGAAATGGCAACCCACTCCAGTGTTCTTGCCTGGAGAATCCCAGGGATGGGAGCCTGGTGGGCTGCCATCTATGGGGTCGCACAGAGTCGGACATGACACGACTGAAGTGACTTAGCAGCAGCAGCATATATGCAGATGACACCACCCTTATGGCAGAAAGTGAAGAGGAACTATAAAGTGTCTCTTGATGAAAGTGAAAGAGGAAAGTGAAAAAGCTGGCTTAAACCTCAACATTCAGAAAACTAAGATCAAGGCATCTGCTCCCATCACTTCATGGCAAATAGATGGGGAAACAGTGGAAACAGTGAGAGACTATTTTCTTAGCTCCATAATCTGCAGATGGTGACTGCACCCTTGAAGTTAAAAGACACTTGCTCCTTAGAAGAAAAGCTATGGCAAACCTAGACAGCGCATGAAAAAGCAGAGACATCACTTTGCTGACAAAGATTCATATAGTCAAATCAATTGGTTTTCCAGTAGTCATGTATGGATGTGAAAGTTAGACCATAAAGAAGGCTGAGTGCTGAAGAATTGATCTTTTGAACTGTGGTACTAGAGAAGACTCTTGAGAGTCCCTTGGACTGCAAGGAGATCTAACCAGTCAATCCTAAAGGAAATCAACCTTAAATATTCATTGGAAGGACTGGTGCTAAAGCTGAGCTCAAATGATTTGGCCATCTGATGCAAAGAACTGACTCTTTAGAAAAGATCCTGATGCTCGGAAAGACTGAAGGCAGGAGAAGGGGACGACAGAGGATGAGATGGTTGGATGGCATCACCAACTGAATGGACATGAGTTTGCTCAATCTCAGGGAGATGGTGATGGACAGGGAAGCCCGGCATGCTGCAGTCCATGGGATCACAAAGAGTTGGACACAAGTGAGAGACTGAACAACAAATAGAGTTACAGACACAGATATAGCTAATAAGTAATAAGAGCAGAATGTGGCAGAGTCTAGTCAATTATTCACCAGAAGCTCTTCTTCATGAGCCCATAGTCAGGTTATATTTCCTCACCTGAAGTTGATGTAGTGTTTCCCTCAATCCTACCCGACATAACATAAGAAGACCTGATGTGTGACTGTGCACTTCTACACTTCCTACAAATGATCCTCTATGCTCTCTTATCCTATGTGGCTTGAAGTAGACAACCACAGCGACCTTGGAAATTATGTGGTAAGAATGACAGAATCACAAGATGCAAGGAGACTAGTCCCAGAACCACTATAAGGAGGAAAGCTAGCTGCAGACCAGAAATATCAATTGGTTGGTTTTGTAAACTAGAAATAAACCTTTATTCTTTTAAGTCACTGAAATGTTGCAAACTTCTTGTTACAACGGCCAACACCACCCTAATTAATATATTAGTTAACTGCCATTTGGAGCAGATTTAGACTCAAACACACATCTGGCTTGGTAAACAGAACAAAAGCATGATCCCCCCTACTACACTCCCCTCCACCACATCCCCTATATGAACAACTATGCAGAGAGGCCCTCTATTTTCTTTATTCACCATTCTTTTTCAAATAGACTCTTGCAGGCTACAGGACAGAAAATGTGTGTTAGATTTATTTTTGCATCTTCTCAGTAAAGCAGGAGGTGAGCACTCAACAATATCCATTGAATTCAATTGAATTTCTCAACTGTTACATTCCAACAGAAACTGCTTCTACTTAGTAGCTTGAGATTTCTCAAACATCTTTCCAGCAAAGACTATGCCTTACTGAAGAGTTTCTATAATACTTTAGGGGAAAGTGTGAATTCCAATAAATTTTTAGTGAAGAAAGAAAAACCTACCAGGAAAATAAGGTTTTCAAGTTAATAGGTCAATACTAAGCTGTCAAAATCTTTCAAGCAGTTAAGAAAAATCTTTAATTCCCCTGAGTCCTGTAAATAGGTGTCAGTCTCAGGTCAAGGTATTCTGTTCATGCTGCCCTAGAAGTGGATGTGCAAGAATTTGTATGTTTATAACCACAGGAAATCCTACATACCAAATGAGTCAAAAATCAATAGATAAGAGTCACCAAAATGTACTGCAAAAACTCTGGATCCTCTATTTTTAACATAATATGTGCCATTACCTCCTGAGTAGTTTGTGGAAAATTGGCACATTAAAAGGTACCAAGCTGAATCCAAAGTCTATACCAGGTTCTGAACTAATAATATGAAAATCTAGCAAAAATACATCTGTAATTAATAAGGAGCTATCCCACATTGAAGGTCAGGAACGGTGGCGCAGGGAGATACCCCTCATCCAAGGTAAGGAGCAGCTGCTGTACTATGCTGTAGCAGCCGTAAAGAGATACCCCATACCCAAGGTAAGAGAAACCCAAGTAAGATGGTAGGTGTTGCAAGAGGGCATCAGAGGGCAGACACACTGAAACCATTCTCACAGAAAACTAGTCAATCTAATCACACTAGGAGCACAGCCTTGTCTAACTCAGTGAAACNGCGGTGTCTTATGTTCGAGCATTTTGCATGGTAGCTATCCCACAGTCTGGTTTGTTAGCTCAAGTTAGAACGCATTGGCCACGCGCGGGGCGTTCTGGCCCGAGTTTCCAAAAAGCTCTGCAGTCCGTGCCTCCCGCGGCCTGATTCTTAGAAAGCACTGCGTTTGCAGCTCCCGCGTCTCCCTGCCCAACCCCCACTTGTTAGTGGCGGATGCAGGCTTCCGCGCTGCTTTCCCACTTGGGGATTTGCTGTAAGGCTCATAATCTGTTGGTTTTAATTAATTATCTACTTTTCCTTCCTGTTATGTTGCCCTCCATGCTTCCAAGGCTTGCCTCAGACTCGGCTGTGAGAATGTTTCCTGGTGTTTGGAAACCTCTCTTTTTAAGAGTCTCTTCCCGGGAGGGAATTCCCTTTCCTTCCCGGGACGGAGCTCCCTCCCTACCTCCTTTGACTCTTTTTTTGTCTTTTAAATTTTTCCTACCTGTTTTTGAAGCCAATGTTCTGCTTTGCTGGTTGCCTGACGTCCTCTGCCAGCATTCAGAAGTTGTTTTGTGGAATTTACTCAGCGTTGGATTGTTCTTTTGATGAATNTTGACTCTTTTTTTGTCTTTTAAATTTTTCCTACCTGTTTTTGAAGCCAATGTTCTGCTTTGCTGGTTGCCTGACGTCCTCTGCCAGCATTCAGAAGTTGTTTTATGGAATTTACTCTGCGTTGGATTGTTCTTTTGATGAATTTGTGTGGGAGAAAGTGGTCTCCTGTCTTATTCTTCCTCCATCTTGGAACCGTCCCCCTCTGCTTTTTCTAAACACAGCTTGGACATCTGGAAGTTCTTGGTTCACATAATGCTGAAGCCCAGCATGCAAGATTTTAAGTATAAGCTTAATAGAATAGGAGATAAGTGAAATTATCTGCTGACTAGAACATTCTTTAATACTACCTTTCTTGGAAATTGGGATGAGAATTGCTTTTCCAGTCCTGTGGCCACTGCTGAGTCTTCCAGATTTGCTGACATAGTGAATACAACACCTTGATGACATCATCCCTTAGAGTTCTCAATTTCTCTACCAGAATTCTATTGCATCCACTAGCTGTATAAACAGCAGAGTTTCCTAAGACCCACTTGACTTCACACTCCAGAATGTCTGGCTCTGGGTGGCTGACAATTCCATCATAGTAATCTGGCTCATTAAAATCTTTTTTATACAGTTCTTACATGTATTCCATCTTTTTCTGATCTCTTTGGCATCTACTAGGTCTCTACCATTTTTGTCCTTTTGTGCCCAACTTTTGGTGAAATATTTCTTTGATATTTCCAATTTTTCCGAAGAAATGTCTATAGTCTTTCCTCTTCTGCTGTTTTCTTCTAGTTTTACACACTGTTTATTGAAGAAGGCCTTCTTGTCTATCCTTGGTTTTCTTTGAAACTCTGAATTTAGTCGAATGTATCTTTCACTTTTCCCCTTGCTTTTTGCTTCTTTTCTTTCTTCAGCTATTTGTAAAGCCTCCTCAAATAACCGCTTTGCAATCTTGTTTTTCATTTTCTTTGGGATGATTTTGTTCACTGCCTCCTGTACAATATTATGGACCTCTGTCAACAGTTCTTCTGGTCCCTGTTTACTAGATCTAATCCCTTGAATCTATTTGTTACCTCCACTGCATATTCATAGGGGATTTGATTCAAGTCATAACTGGCTGGCTTAGTGGTTTTCACTGTTTTCGTTAGTTTAAGCCTGAATTTTGCTGTGATAAGCTGATGATCTGAGCCACAGTCAGCTTCAGGTCTTGTTTTTGCTGACTATAAAGAAACTTTTCATCTTTGACTAGAAAGAATATAACCAATTTGATTCAGTCACTCAGACTCATATCCATCAGTGACTCGATGGACGTGAGTCTGAGTGAACTCCAGGAGTTGGTGATGGAAAGGGAGGCCTGGCGTNTTTGGTGTGCCTGTATCTTTTTGAATTAGTGTTTTTTATTTTGAATATAAATTCAGGAATGGAATTGCTGGATCATATGGTAGTTCTGTGTTTAGTTTTTTGAGCAAACTCCATACTATTTTCCACAGGGGCTATACCAATTTATATCCCCACTATCAGTGTGGGAGGTTTCTCTTTCCTCTACATCCTCAGCAACATTTTTTATTTGTGGTCTTTTTGATGATAGCCATTCTAACAAGTGTGAGGTGATAGCTCATTGTGGTTTTGATTTCCCTGATAGTTAGCAATGTTGAGTGTCTTTTCAGGTACCTGTTCTCCATCTGCATGTCCTCTTTGGAAAAATGTCTTTTCAAGTCTTCTGCCCATTTTTAAATCAGGTTGTTTTCTTTCTTGATGTTAAGTTGTATGAGCCGCTTATGTACTTTGGATATTAACCACTCATTTGTCATATCATCAGTAGTAGATTGTGTGATATCATATTTGAATGTCCCTGAAAATATGAGATTTCAGAGCTAAGATGGGCTTTAAGAATAAATCTCAAATCCCTTGTTCTCAGTTCAGTTGCTCAGTCATATCCGACTCTTTGTGACTCCATGGACTGTAGCACGCCAGGCTTCCCTGTCCATCACCAACTCCCAGAGCTTGCTCAAACTCATTGAGTTGGTGATGCCATCCAGCTATCACTTCTTATTTTTTAGCTGAAGCTCCTCTGGAGACTAGCCTGCTTTAGGTTAGATGTTGGTGTTAGAACTTGAACTAAGTCAGATCTGACTTCCAGATGAGGGCCATTTTTCAGTACATCAAGTTGCTTCAAATTAAAGGAGAAAAAGAATACAAAGACAAATATGTTTTTTATTGTATTTTATTAATACAAAATAGTAAAATAATAGCATTTGTTTTATTCCTTTTTTGTATGCTGCTGCTGCTTCTGCTAAGTCACTTCAGTCGTGTCCGACTCTGTGCGACCCCATAGACGTCAGCCCACCAGGCTCCCCCGTCCCTGGGATTCTCCAGGCAAGAACACTGGAGTGGGTTGCCATTTCCTTCTCCAATGCATGAAAGTGAAAAGTGAAAGTGAAGTTGCTCAGTCGTGTTTGACTCTTAGCGACCCTATGGACTGCAGCCTGCCAGGATCCTCCATCCGTGGGATTTTCCAGGCAAGAGTACTGGAGTGGGGTGCCATTGCCTTCTCCATCCTTTTTTGTATAGCATGTACTTTTTGGTAAGTGGAGATATTTTTTAAAAATTTGAGTTAAGTAAAATAGGGATATTAATACTTTTTGAAAGCTGAAGAAGACAGACAAAAATTCATTTATAAAAATTTCAAGCTTAACTTATCTTTTAGGGTATACCAATATTGGATCTATTTTTCCCTTGTTCAATGTAGAAAAAAATGTTGGATGCTCAATACGTGTTTGTTTAATGAGTGAATAAATTAATCAAGCATTCATTTGGAACCTAGTAAATGTCAGGTCTGCTGAATATCATCTAACCCTCAAGATTCAATCGCTTTCCCAGCTTTCTTCAAAAACCTCTGAAATCCTTTAATAATAACCCCTTTCTTTTACTATGGGTTTCCCCAGTGGCTCAGATGGTAAAGAATCTACCTGCAGTACAAGAGAACTGGGTTCAATCCCTGGATCAGGAAGATCTCCTGGAGAAGAGAATGGCTACCTACTCCAGTATTCTTGCCATGGAGAATACCCTGGACAGAGGAGCCTGGAGGGCTACAGTCCATAGGGTCTCAAAGTCAGACATGGCTGAGCGACTAACACTTTCATTTTCTTTTAATATAGCTATATAGTAGATATTATTTGCTTATTTTCCACATCTGGCAATTCTTTACAACTTTTTGCTTACATACATACAAGTAACTACTGTTTTGCATGGTCTAGATTTCCTTAGGAAAGTCTTACATTTACATAATAAATAAAGTCTTAAATTTTACATACGTTGAAGGTCAGTTTACAGGTTTTGAGTATATTAGGGCTGATTTAAATCTTTGCTTTTTATAGCAGGTGAATTGAGCTCCAAATATTCAGACGGAACCATATAAATTACTAAGAATTTTATATGTTAAACCTAGTACTTTATTGTTCAACAAGGATAATAGGTGATATAGAAACAGAAAACCAGGCACCAAGACACAATACTGAAAATGTGGGGAAAATATCAGGAAGCATCAGGAGACTGTTGACAATTATTTCTATCTTACATATCAGGTCTTAGCAGATCTTATTCTAGTTTGTTGATAAGTTTCATATTCAATTACATTAAATCATCTTGAAATACAAAGGAAAAGAAGACCACACACAGTCTGGAGAGGAGATTTGGAAGAGGCTTCTGTATTGGATTTTTAAATTTTTGATAACATTTCATTTGGAAGTGGGTTTCCATTTGGTCCATGTGGCCTCACTGGGAACCACTGGATGAAAGTTTTAAGGGAGTAGAAATCCATTTTTAATGAAGAAAGTAGTTTAGTAATTAGGGGGAGTTAGATGTTATTTTTTTGGGAATGAGTTCCTCACCTTGAATGTATTTCAGGAGAAAGTCTTTGACAGTTTGTGGGGAGAGAATAGGATAAGAACAGATTTGTATGCTGTGAAGGAGACTGAATTAGAGATAGTTGGATGGCATCACTGACTCAATGGACATGAGTTTGAGCAAATTCTGGGAGATAGTAAAGGACAGGGAAGCCTGGTGTGTTGCAGTCCATGTGGTCACAACGAGTCAGAAAATAACTTAGCAACTGAACAACAACAACAAATTCTTAAAATTCTGAGAAATTGTGACTCCCTTCTTGACATCTAGTTGACCTTTGGTATGACTTCTTCTTGCTATTTTGAATAATAAATAAGAAAGAAGATCTGCAGTTTGTAAGGGATTAAGTGTTTCAGATGCTACATTACCCCACAAATACAATGGCTCTTCGTATTTTTATTTATTATGTAATTGATATTACTTCTAGAATTTGCTTTTACAGTTCACAGATTAAAAAGAATCCAGGAAAACACGATGTTCATATTTTAAAGGATCATGTCATTATAGCAGCATGCCTGGGAACACAGTTCCTGGGATGTCTAGAATTTATATTGGGTTGTAAAACTGAAGTATGGGCCAAGGGTTCACAACCTTGAATTTTGCCCTTAAAATTAATCTCAGAAAATCTACTTCATTATAAATACATTACTACTGAGTAGTGTCCTTCTAGTTGATACGCCCAGAGCTACCTTTTCCAGCAGTTTTTTAAGTACTGGTCCTTCATTTTGGTTCTAAAATTGAAATGGGCTCCTCCTCCCTGGTTGGGACATCAAGGTTTACCTGCCAATACAGTTTGATGAGCTTGCTTATACCATGTTCGCTTCCTCCACAGAGCCAGAACATGTAGTCAGCAATCATGGCACTCCTAAGAACAAGGACAGATTAAAAAAAAAATTTATAGGTAGGACAGAAGGAAAACTATAGCAGGCAGTATATATAAATACCAAAGAAGATCTTGTTTAAATTTGACTAGGCTAATATGAAGCAAAGCATAAGCACATTTTAGAATGTAGAAAGTAGGTCCTTTTTTTTTTTTTTGGTACTGAAATTAAATCTAGAAGAGAAGCAACAAGCCATTTGTCTTCTACATGGTTTTTCTGTTTATATAGTGTAAGAATATTTAAAGAGAATGCTTCATTTTGGTTACCCCTTAATAAAATTCAAAGCATTTATAGAGTAACAGTTATTTTATGGACTCTGGAACACTTTCAAATCTAGCATAACATATATAGCTAACTGTCATACTGGTATTTAGGCGTGTCTCAGACTTTACCTAAATTAGAGACTATTCACTTTGGGATTAACTAGTTATCTTAAAATTGAAAATAAAAAAATTTCTAACTCAACAAGTACTTCGCTTTCCTGTCCTTGGTGTTTCATTGAATTAGTTTTGGAATCTAGTGTGTATAACCACCACATTAGTCTTATTAAGCTGAGGGGATATTAAAAACTATTGTGCAGTGGATATTAATTCATTACTTAGCACCCTTTGGAAAAACAGTTTACTTTTATGACTTTTCCTCTGCTAGGCTTCTCTATTTCATTCCTCCAGAGATTCCAAATCCAATTAAACCTGACTGGAAGTAATTCCAAATTGTCACATTGGCCAATTAAACATATAATAATCCTGTGTGCCCAATCACTAGTACCAAAAGTTTATTTACTTAAGCAGACCTATCACTTTGTACCCTGAATGTTTTCCTTATCTTTGCCTGCAGATATGTGTTGTTTCTTGACATAATTATAAATTGAATTAGAAATTTTCCTTCCCTAAATATATATATTATTTAAGACAGAGCAGCTATAAACTTACTATGGTGCTCTGTTGAAGAATTAGAATGCTTAGATTTTTTGCTCAGGACAGAAAACAAATTAGGACTCTAAAGATTAACAATGGGAAAAAGTACTACCATTTGAAGGATTATTCAGCTCAATATTTCTCCTTTCACACATGTGGTATTGAAATGAATCTATCCACTGACATTTCAAAATAAATGGCAATAATTTAAGAATAATTTTTAGAAACCTTTTTATATTTTTCAAAGCCCTGGTTTAATAAGATGAAACGAGTTAGGAGGTTTTCATATCACACAAACTGACACGGGGGAGAAAACAAGTTATAAAAATTAGACTAGAGAGGGGCAAAGTAAATTTCAGATATTTTCATTTTGATAGAAACACTTGTCCCTAGAGGATGGCATGGTAACCCACTCCAGTATTCTTGCTTGGAGAATCCCATGGACAGAGGAGCCTGATGGGCTACAGTCCATAGAGTTGGAAAGAGTCAGACATGACTGAAGCAACTTAGTACAGAAACACTTGTAAAATTTTCTTCCTTTAATAACCAAAAAAGGAAATCTACTTGACAAGTAAGTGCTTGTCACCTAACAGAAATCCGCTTGATAAATTTTGAATTTAAGATATCAAGGAAAATGTACAATCTTACTGCCGAGGGCAGTACACTCTAGATTCATGGTTGGGTCCTCAGAGGTGAAGACTTGATCTGAACTCTGGTTCCTCCTTTTGTCAGTATGCTGATATGTAATACAGCTCAGACAAACACTGCTTAATGAGGACACCAGCCATTAGCTAAACAAGGTGTAGGAAGCCTCTTTCTGTAAAGGCATGAGCGCCTGCCAAGTCGCTTCAGTCATGTCCGACTCTTTGCGACCCCATAGACTGTAGCCCACCAGGCTCCTCTGTCCATGGGATTCTCTAGGCAAAAATATTGGAGTGGGTTGCCATGCCCTCCTTTAGAGGATCTTCCTGACCTGGAGATCGAACCCATGTCTCTTATGTCTCTTACATTGGCAGGCAGGCTCTTTACCACTAGGGTCACCCAGGGAAGCCCCTTCTGTAAGAGGCCAAATAGTAAATATTTTAAGCTTTGTTGGCCCTAATTGTTTCCACTGTTTCCCCATCTATTTCCCATGAAGTGATGGGACTGGGTGCCATGATCTTCGTTTTCTGAATGTTGAGCTTTAAGCCAACTTTTTCACTCTCCTCTTTCACTTTCATCAAAAGGCTTTTTAGTTCCTCTTCACTTTCTGCCATAAGGGTGGTGACATCTACATATCTGAGGTTATTGATATTTCTCCTGGCAATCTTGATTCCAGCTTGTGTTTCTTCCAGTCCAGCATTTCTCATGATGTACTCTGCATAGAAATTAAATAAGCAGGGTGACAATATAGAGTCTTGACGCAGTCCTTTTCCTATTTGGAACCAGTCTGTTGTTCCATGTCCAGTTCTAACTGTTGCTTCCTGACCTGCATACAGATTTCTCAAGAGGCAGGTTAGGTGGTCTGGAATTTCCATCTCTTTCAGAATTTTCCATAGTTTATTGTGATCCACACAGTCAAAGGCTTTGGCATAGTCAATAAAGCAGAAATAGATGTTTTTCTGGAACTCTTGCTTTTTCCATGATCCAGTGGATGTTGGCAATTTGATCTCTGGTTCCTCTGCCTTTTCTAAAACCAGCTTGAACATCAGGGAGTTCACGGTTCACGTATTANGCTTTGGCATAGTCAATAAAGCAGAAATAGATGTTTTTCTGGAACTCTTGTTTTTTCCATGATCCAGTGGATGTTGGCAATTTGATCTCTGGTTCCTCTGCCTTTTCTAAAACCAGCTTGAACATCAGGGAGTTCACGGTTCACGTATTGCTGAAGCCTGGCTTGGAGAATTTTGAGCATTACTTTACTAGCATGTGAGATGAGTGCAATTGTGTGGTAGTTTGAGCATTCTTTCACATTGCCTTTCTTTGAGATTGGAATGAAAACTGACCTTTTCCAGTACTGTGGCCACTGCTGAGTTTTCCAAATTTGCTGGCATATTGAGTGCAGCACTTTCACAGCATCATCTTCATCATCAGGAAACCCCAAATAAAACTGAACTGACACATCTCAAATTGTGCATTTTTTTCCCAGTAATCACTAGCCAATTCTATAAACTATAATGCCTCTAAAGCCAGGCAGAACAATTTTCCTTTTTTTGTAGTCTACTAGAAACCCAGGAGCTTCCCAGGTGGCTCAGCAGTAAAGAATCTGCATGCGGTGCAGGAGAAACAGGAGACGTGGGTTCAGTCTCCTGAGTCGTGGAAGATCCCCTGGAGGAGAGTATGGCAACCCACTCTAACATTCTTGCCTGCAGAATTCCATGGACAGAGGAGCCTGGCAGGCTGCATTCCATTAGATCACAAAGAGTCAAACACAACTGAAGCAATGGAACACACGCACATACAGCAACCCAAGATTCAAGAAAACAAAACTATATTAATCACAATATTTCATCCTATTTCTCTTTGAGTATCAACCAGGGAATCAAAGCAAACCACAGAAGGCAACCGAAGAATATCTGAGATTTTCTGTCTCTTTAACTTTACCACATTAGCCAAGAATAATTAGGAACAGTCTGAAAGGAATCGATTTTGATTTTTTTAAGGCAACAATTCACACTTCAGCATTTATGCAAATTTGGGTAATTTAAATATATGAGATGATTAAGAAAGAATAATCTCTTTAATTCCCCAAGAGTCTGTATGTTCTTTTCTCCTTATGCAAATTTCTAGGATAGTCTCTTCTTTGATTCTTTTCTTAGATCATCATACTGCTTAAAATAAAGCATTGTAAATATACACAATAAAATCGGAATCTTGCCTATGGCTTCATGTGAGTCTATGTAAACACTTGGCAGGAGCGGTATTTTAACTATTTTTGAATTGTCACTTGCTTATGTGGAAAATGGTGATGGAGGAAAATATAAAGGCAGATATCTATGTAAACTCTTCAGGATAATTTGTCAAGTCTGATCAATGTAGTGCCCACATCTAAACTCTTAAATGCCCTACTACTCTGTGCCCTTGCATCAATTAACATTTAATTTGACTTTTTAACAACCTCACTTATCACTAGTTTTTTCATGCCTGTGAAGCTAACAAATGTTAGCTTTTCAAAGCTGACAGTTTATGATTGCTTATAACCAACACAATTTCAGGGTAATGAAATAAGAGATTAATGGACCACTGGGATGATGCAGCCACAGGGCTTGCTTAAAAAGAGAGATGAACTACAATCATGGTGAATGCCTCTTCTGAATAAACATATTTGAAGACCGTAATCCACGGGGTCACAAAGAGTCGGACATGACTGAGCAACTTTCATTTTCACATACTAATGTCAAGAGGGAAAACCTCCATCTAATTATATTAACAGTGCTTCTAATTGTACACTTCAGAAGTGATTTAAGGCCCCTGTCTATAGAAATTCTTCCACTACAACATATCTGGTATTGAAAGTGAAGCAAACAAACAAACAAAAAAAAGTGTCAAGAAGAAGTATGATTTAACAGCATGAAGAAAGCAATAATTTAAGACTCAAATTAATAAAATGGTATCACTATTTTGCTATAGAAGAAAGCAATAGATTTGAAAGTAATTTTATATACTTTTTATAAACACATGCATACTTGATGTTTAGAAAATATACTGAAATATTAACTGCATTAAACTTAAAAAAAATAACTGTAGCCCTGAATTAGTCAATGCCTGAGAGGAGTCATTAAGCTGTCTTTTTGAGGATGCTCATAGCATTTTATACCTCTAAATGAAATTCTTTGAATAGAGGATCAGTGTTAAAAAGAAGATTCATGTAGGTATTTGGACATCACCCAGATACATACAAATATAACAAATATCTATATATGTTTATAATACATATTTACACATATATATACAAATATATTAATAGGATTACTTTACGAAAAATCAATGAACCTTGATAACCACCACATATTCAACTTCTTCCTATTCTTCAAGATCCATCCAATAAATATTAGGTTTTCAATGCCTTTCCAATACCCCTCTCTAGAATTTCCAGAGCTCTTTATTTGTTCTCTCCTTGTGCATTTTAATGTCCATCATAATTATTTCTGTAAAGGTTTTCTCTCCATTATTAGATTCTGAGCTCCTTCTTCCAGGGCCAACAATAATAATTGCTTTACATAGATCACCTGATCAATACATTTTTATTAAATGAAAGCAGAAATATACATATTTGAAATATATGTGTGAACTATATATAACTGGATATTCAAGTGGATATATAATTGAATATATAGCCTAAATGAGAGTATTAAAGTTCAAAAAAATGCATATCCCAAGGGGAAAATTGTAACAAATTTCAAGAAACATGGTTTGATTTAAATGATCTGAAAAGATTTAACAGTATATAACATGTTTTTTAGTTGCTCAGTCATGTCCCACTCTTTGCAGCCCCATGGACTGTAGCCTGCCAGACTTCTCTGTCCATGGAATTTTCCAGGCAAAAATACTGGAATAAGGTGCCATTTCCTACTCCAGGGGATCTTTACAAACCAGGGATCATATCTAAGTCTCCTGTATTTGAAGGTAGAGTCTTTACCACTAGTGCCACCTGGAAAGTGTATATAATATATCTATCTTATAAAACATTTCTCTTTGTCATTCAGAAGATGAAAGAAACAAAGGTAGCTGTTTTCAAATTAGACATGTGTGGAATGTCCCATTAAGAGCCAGGGATGGTGATGAGTGTCAAGGATCTAAAGACACAAGAGACAAACTCCCTACTATCAAGAAGTTTGTTTAAATAGAAACAGAGACATCAATTTGTGTAACTGATCAAGCTTCACTTCCAATTGGCGCTCCCATAAAGACAAACTGCAGCTTGTAAAAATTAGGAAAGCTATCAACCACACATAAAGCAGAGTGCAATTTCTAAAAAGCTATATTGCAAATATAGAAAAACAGAAAGGAAACAATAATCCTGAATAGAAAGACAACTTAATGTAGTGGTTAAGGGCCCAAGTGTTGGTATCAAATGACCTGCATTAAAATGCTCCCTCTCCTACTATTCAACAATGTTGAAAGTGAAAGCGCTAGCCTCTCAGTCATGTCTGAATCTTTGCAATCCCATGGACTGTAGCCCACCAGGTTCCTCTTCCATGGGATTTTTCAGGCAAGAATACTGGAGTGGTTAGCCATTCCCTTCTCCAGGGGAACTTCCCAACCCAGGGACTGAACCTGGGTCTCCTGCATTTCAGGCATATTCTTTACCATCTGAGCCAATAGTGTTATCATAAGCCAACTCCTCTCCCCACTTTTTGTCTCCTATTTCACATCTGTAAAATGGTATCACTAAAATACCAATCAACTCTTCAGCTAGGAAGCTGTTAGGATTCACTATAATGGTAAATACTTTTTATAATGCCTCCCAAATAGTGTCCTTATATAGTGACAGCTGATAATATTATGATTTATTAGCACTTTGTTATTATAATGTAGGAGAAAAAAACTCTTCCAAAGAAGAGACTTTCCCAAAAGAACACTACACTTGTCCCCAGTGAGAGGAGTAGGGGCCTAGAAAAGAAGCAGACTAAGGAGCAGTGGGGACTGTGACTGACAGGATCATGCACCACGTCTCAAGGACAGACTCAACTCAGTTCAAGCCAGTCATTTACATTCAGCAAACTGGCCTAGATTTTCTAGAGCTTCATGCTTTCTAAGAAAAAAATTTAAATCATTAAATTCATATGAAATTTCCCAGTGGTTGTGACAATGGATAGTTTGTGACTTTTGCTTTGAAAGAAAACTGACCACATTGTGATAGAGTTCAAAACATAGTACTCCACCATACAGCATCTTGGCATACTGGATATTTTAATATGAAGGAATTTGAGAAAACAGAAAAGGCAGCAATGTCTCTTTGAATTTCTCCCACTCTTCTCCCCTGAAGCAGATCCTAAGACTTTCCCATGAGAGATGCCCTCTCTATACCTGGAAGAAAGAAACAACCTTATCTCTAAGATGGGGGGGGATGCCAAAAAATATCCAAATGAACAGGTCTTTCTAAGGTTCCCCCACTTAGCTACACTTACCTCCTACTCTTTGTCCTATTATAATTCATCACGATATTCCACTCCTCATCAAACCTAGCATGAAAACACTCAGGTTTAACCATTTCTTTAAGTCTTTATTTCCTTATAATGGTTCCTACATCATGTAAAATTTTCATTAAATAAATTGTATGCTTTTCTCTTGTTTATCCCTCTTTGTCAATTCTATTTTTAGACCCAGCTAGGGACTCTTAGAGGATCAAGGAAAGTTTTCTCCTTCCCTATGGCTGCAAGAATTTACCTGTCCTTTACACTCAATAAAATTTGCTTTCACTTTCAGAAGAATAGAATTCTCACTGGCCCTGTAGAAATAGACACCAACTACTAGAAATAAACAAAATCTTTATCTATGTAAACAAACAACTAGGAATCACCAAACATCTGAAGGAAACAAACAGATGATACCAAATCCCACAAAGAGCAAAGGTAATTTCTGAGGAAACTTTAAGATTTCATAAAAATAAAACATTTGATAATGACTACATTATAATGACTACATTCTGAGATTGGAGAGTCTTTCAAAGAAAAATGAGGAGTAAGTGGAAGAGGAGAAGGAGGAAGAAAAGAAGAAGAAAAGGAAGAAAAAGGATAAAACACTGCTGTGATAAAGAAGCAATGATTTTTCTAAAAAAGAATGAAATAAGGCCTCTTCAGCAATATGAACCTTGAGATTAGTATACTAAGTCAGAGAAAGACAAACATTTTATGATATCACTTATATATAGAATCTAGAAGATAATATAAATGAACTTACAAAACAGAAATAGACTTACATACATATCAAGCACACAGGTTACTTAAGGCAAGAATACTGGAGTGGGTTGCCATTTCCTTCTCCAGGGGATCTTCCCCACCCGTGGATCAACCTAGGTCTCCCACGTTGCAGGCAGATTCTTTACTGTTTGAGCCACTCCGGGTAGCAAAAAATAATATAAATGAACTTATGTATGAAACAGAATAGACTCACATACATAGAAAACAAATGTATGGTTACCACAGGAAAAGTGGGTGAGGGATAAACTGGCAATGGGATTAGCAGATACACAGTGCTATGAAAGTTAGTTGCTCAGTCATGTCTGATTCCTTGTGACTCCATGGACTGTAGCCCACCAGACTCTTCTGTCCATGGAACTTTCCAGGCAAGAATACTGGTGTGAGTTGCCATTACATTCTCCAGGGGATCTTGCCAATCCAGGGATCATACCCTGGTCTCCTGCATTACAGGCAGATTTTTTACCATCTGAGCTACCAGGGAAGCATCACACTACTATAACTATCAATAAAATTAAATGACTAGGACCCAGTTGATGGTATAGGAAACTATAGTCAATATCTTGTAATATCTATAATGGAAAAGAACATTATATATTATATAATGAAATTGCAAATCTCATTTCCAAAATCAAGACATTGATAGACTATATAGTATAAAAGGTTTCAGGCTGAAAATTAATTATTTTAGCTGAAGAAGCAAACACAGGAATAATCTTCAAACTATGTAAAAGGACAAAAAGTTGGAAATTTTTAAATTCATATAATTATGTCTGGGAAGTCCACAGTAAACTGAGAGGGGCTCCAGAGGAAGAAGACAGAGAGAGGCATGGAAAGAATTGAGAAACAAGATGCAGAAGAAGCTCTGAAAATAGAGAAGTTATGCTTTTGTAAGGGAAATGAATCTTTGTAACAGACGCCTCCATCATAAAGGTACTTCTCTCGCTATACCAAAAAGAGAAAGATGACACCGAATCACAGAATCTCATCAATATAGAAGGTACTAATTTATATCAGCAGAGCAAACACAATGGTGTGATCACACACACTCACCTAGAGCCAGACATCCTGGAATGTAAAGTCAAGTTGGCCTTAGGAAGCATCACTACGAACAAATCTAGTGGAGGTGATGGAATTCCAGTTGAACTATTTCAAATCCTAAAAGATGATGCTGTGAAAGTGTTGCTCTATATGTCACCAAATTTGGAAAACAGCAGAGGCCACAGGACTGGAGAAGGTCAGTTTTCATTCCAGTCCCAAAGAAAGGCAATGCCAAAGAATGCTCAAACTAACACACAATTGTACTCATCCCACAAGCTAGTAAAGTAATGCTTAAAATTCTCCAAGCCAGGCTTCAGCAAAACTTGAACTATGAACTTCCAGATATTCAAGCTGGTTTTAGAAATGACAGAGGAACCAGAGATCAAATTGCCAACATCTGCTGGATCATTGAAAAAGCAACAGTTCCAGAAAAACATCTATTTCTGCTTTCTTGACTATGCCAAAGCCTTTGACTGTGTGGCTCACAATAAACTGTGGAAAATTCTGAAAGAGATGGGAATACCAGACCACCTGACTTGCCTGTTGAGAAACTAGGATACAGGTCAGGAAGCAACAGTTAGAACTGGACATGGAACAACAGACTGATTCCAAATCGGAAAAGGAGTACATCAAGGCTGCATATTGTCTCCCTGCTTATTTACCTTCTATGCAGAGTACATCATGAGAAACGCTGGGCTGGAGGAAGCACAAACTGAAATAAAAATTGCTGAGAGAAATATCAATAACCACAGATATGAGATGACACCACCCTTATGGCAGAAAGTGAAGAGGAACTAAAAAGGCTCTTGATGAAAGTGAAAGAGGAGAGTGAAAAAGTTGGCTTAAAGCTCAACATTCAGAAAACGAAAATCATGGCATCTTGTCCCATTACTTCATGGCAGATAGATGGGGAAACAGTGGAAATTGTGGCAGACTTTATTTTTCTGGGCTCCAAAAGCACTGCAGATGGTGATTGTAGCATGAAGTTAAAAGACCCTTACTCCTTGCTTGGAAGGAAAGTTATGACCAATCTTGACAGCATATTAAAAAGAGGAGACATTACTTTGTCAACAAAGGTCAGTCTAGTCAGGCTATTGTTTTTCTAGTAGTCATGTATGGATTTGAGAGTTGGACTGTGAAGAAAGCTGAGCGCCAATGAATTGATGCTTTTGAACTGTGGTGTTGGAGAAGACTCTTGAGAGTCCTTTGAACTGCTAGGAGATCCAACCAATCCATCCTAAAGGAAATCACTTCTGGGTGTTCATTTGTAGGACTGATGTTGAAGCTGAAACTACAATACTTTGGCCATCTGATGTGAAGATCTGACTCATTTGAAAAGACCCTGATGCTGGGAAAGATTGAGGGCAGGAGGAGAAGGAGACAACAGAGGATGAGATGGTTGGATGGCATCATTGACTCAATGGACATGGGTTTGGGTAGACTGAGGTAGTTGGTGATGGATAGAGAGATCTGGCATGCTGTGGTTCATGAGGTTGCAAAGTGTCACACCTGACTGAGCGACTGAACTGAACTGGGCAGACCTTATCTTTTTACCAAATTTTTCCTGGTAACTTTCCCATAATTGGCCTCCTTCA
Source organism: Neotragus pygmaeus (assembly GCA_006410875.1). NCBI lineage: Eukaryota > Metazoa > Chordata > Mammalia > Artiodactyla > Bovidae > Neotragus > Neotragus pygmaeus. Next base: position 226,600 of record SJYV01056033.1, read on the forward strand.
CACCTTTCTTTCTTCTTTAGCTGAAGGTGGTTCTAAGCCAACTCAGATTTTCTCATTTTTCCAAGCCATCTAAATGATAGTTCTGAGCCTAAATCATTCATTTTTCCCCCGGGTATCTCCTCAGTTCAGTTCAGTCACTCAGTCATGTCCAACTCTTTGCGACCCCATGAATCACAGCACGCCAGGCCTCCCTGTCCATCACCAACTACCTGAGTTCACTCAGACTCACGTCCATTGAGTCAGTGATGCCATCCAGCCATCTCATCCTCGGTCGTCCACTTTTCCTCCTGCCCCCAATCCCTCCCAGCATCAGAGTCTTCCAATGAGTCAACTCTTTGCATGAGGTGGCCAAAGTACTGCAGTTTCAGCTTTAGCATCATTCCTTCCAAAGAACACCCAGGGCTGATCTCCTTTAGAATGGACTCGTTGGATCTCCTTGCAGTCCAAGGGACTCTCAAGAATCTTCTTCAACACCATAGTTCAAAAGCATTAATTCTTCAGTGCTCAGCTTTCTCACATCTACATGACCCCTGAAAGGACTATAGCTTTGACTAGATGGACCTCTGTTGGCAAAGTAATGTCTCTGCTTTTGAATATACTATCTAGGCTGCTCATAACTTTTCTTCCAAGGAGTAAGTGTCTTTTAATTTCATGGCTTCAGTCTCCATCTGCAGTGATTTTGGACCCCAAAAAAATAAAGTCAGCCACTGTTTCCAGTGTTTCCCCATCAGTCTGCCATGAAGTGATGGGACCAGATGCCATGATCTTCATTTTCTGAATGTTGAGCTTTAAGCCAACTTTTTCACTCTCCTCTTTCACTTTCATCAGGAGCTCTTTGGTTCTTCACTTTCTGCCATAAGGGTGGTGTCATCTGAATATCTGAGATTATTGATATTTCTCCTGGCAGTCTTGATTCCATCTTGTGCTTCCTCCAGTCCAGCATTTCTCATGATGTACTCTGTATAGAAGTTAAATAAGCAGGGTGACAATATACAGCCTTGATGTATTCCTTTTCTTATTTGGAACCAGTCTGTTGCNAGAAGGTAAATAAGCAGGGAGACAATATGCAGCCTTGATGTACTCCTTTTCCTATTTGGAACCAGTCTGTTGTTCCATGTCCAGTTCTAACTGTTGCTTCCTGACCTGCATATAGGTTTCTCAAGAGGCAGGTCAGGTAGTCCAGTATTTCCATCTCTTTCAGAATTTTCCACAGTTTACTGTGATCCACACAGTCAAAGGCTTTGGCATAGTCAAGAAAGCAGAAATAGATGTTGTTCTGGAACTCTCTTGCTTTTTCCATGATCTAGCAGATGTTAGCTATTTGATCTCTGGTTCCTCTGCCTTTTCTAAAACCAGCTTGAACATCTGGAAGTTCATGGTTCACATATTGCTGAAGCCTGGCTTGCAGAATTTTGAGTATTACTTTACTAGTGTGTGAGATGAGTGTAATTGTGCAGTAGCTTGAACATTCTTTGGCATTGCCTTTCTTTGGGATCGGAATGGAAACTGACCTTTTCCAGTCCTGTGGCCACTGCTGAGTTTTCCAAATTTGCTGGCATATTGAGTGCAACACTTTCACAGCATCATCTTTCAGGATTTGAAATAGCAGAAAGTATACATGTTAATCAACTTGTTTGTTTTTCTTTCATTATTTTTTTTACAGAGGTCTCAGACAAGAAAGGAGAAGAAGGTAATGACAGAGGATGAGATGGTTGGATGGCATCACCAACTCAATGGATATGAGTTTTTGTAAACTCCGGGAGATGGTGAATGACAGGGAAGCCTGGAGTGCTGTATTCCATGGGGTCAAAAAGAGTCAGACACGACTGAGCAATGGAACAACAACAGATTAGAAAACAGAAGAGGAAAGGAAAAATAATTTTCCGTCTCCTACACAATTCCCTGTGAGCTCAGCTGGTAAAGAACCCACCTACAATGCAGGAGATCCTGGTTTGATTCCTGGGTCAGGAAGATCCACTGGAAAAGGGATAGGTCACCCACTCCAGTATTCTGGCCTAGAGAATTACATGGACTGTGTGTTCCATGGGGTCACAAAGAGTCAGACACAACTGAGCAACTTTCATTCACTCACTAACAAGAGATCATGAATTTAGAAGTTAAGAAGCAAGTCAAATGCTAAGGGCAGAACTAATCTGGCAGACCCTTTTATTTGGCCCAGTATGGTGGGTTTCTTTTTCCCTCTCTCTGTAACTTTAAATATCTTCAGTCATTTCCAGAATGCCACAGGCTCCATCATTTCCTATTGTTTGCACTGATTCAATTCATATGTTTAATTACCTGCCTGATTTCAGCTATTAAGGATAGTTAAAATCATGAGAGTAGGTAAGATTACTCAGAACATAGTCCTGCATCTAATTTGAGTGGATTGGTAGTGGAAAAGGACTAGGAAAAAACAATCAAAAGGAAAGGTGTGAGAGATAAGAGGAGAAACCAAGAGAAGGCTACAATTCAATACATAAAATGAGTGTGGATGAATGACTCTGTGCAACTGGAAACAATTTAGTCCTTATTTTATGGTCCTCAGTTTCATTACTGGTTGGAAGAGTTAAAAGAAAAAACTGATAAAATTGTATGCTATGTACATATGTATTATTGCACAACAGGAAAAGGAAGTTTGCAAAGTCGTAGACTGAGTCCCTGGAGAATCTTTGAGGAAGTGCTCTACATCTATCAAATAAGATCTGTAAGTTTCTAACCAGAAATAGTGATTTAACATGGTGCAGCTTTTATCACCAACTTCATGCCCGCCCTCAACTGCAACGACCACCTGCTGGATTAGAAAATAAGAAAATGTTCTCTTTTTTTCAATGTCTAATTAATACTGTCTTGCTTAGATACTGTTGAAGAAAGTGCCAATTAGTGTCACCACCCAGGAATGGAATTTTCACATAGCTTTAGACAGCATGGAAAAGCTGATACATTCTGGAATACCATTCTTGTTTGATCAAACACTCTTCAATTTATAATAATTAAGAAAATCACACATCTTTAAACACATAAACTTTCATATACCATTTCTAAGAAGAAAATACAAAATGCAGGAAGACTATGAACTCAAATACATAACGGAATACACCCTCTCCCTTTAATATCTGAATACAAGCTCCTTAAGGTCAAGGACTGGTCATCATATCTATACGGCTCAGCATAACCACTAATACAAAACTGAAGATATTTTTTTATGCTAAGCACTGGCCATTAAGAACTAACAACTAGGAACTATAGGATCTGGGTAACCAACAGCCAGGCAGTATCATAGAAAGAATTCCATTGAGGAGACAGATAGCATTCCTCATTCCACTTCCAACCTCTGCTTATCCTAGGCTTCAACCATGCAGAGGAGCAAGACTTTCACTTGCATGCATCTTGCTTTTGTCCACTATTTACATATCAATCACTTTGACCAACTCCCAATTGCAAGAAATAAGTCTAAGGGAGGGTATGCCACACAATTCAGGCAAACAAAATGCAAAGGAAAAATGCTTGGGACTTTTGAGAACTATTTTACTTCCTCATAAGACAGAGTGGCAGAAGGACAGTGTTTATCCACTCTTCTCCTTCCTTGCTAATTCTAACAATGTCATGTGTAGAGATGATGTTTGGAGGATTGGCAACCATGTGATCAGATATTAGATATCACCATCAGTGTAGATGGTAGGAAGGAAAGAAAGCGTCTGTGTCCCTGGCAACAAAACTAAGCCAGCCACTGAACTAAGATGGAGACTGCCTCACTGTGAACTTCTCATTAGGGTATAAGAAATGTCTTTCTTTTTTAACTCACTGTTAGTCAGATATTCTATTTCACTTACCCAAATATTCCAATACAATATCATACACTAAGGCAAAAACTATTTGTTGGCTGCTGACAGCCATTCTCCCATCGTCTTCTTTGCCAGAAAAGTGACAGTCCACTATGGGACTGAAAATACCAGTGGCTTGCTTTCCCATCTTCACTTGCTCATCATAAGTATATAGTGCTACCTTGGCCTGTCATTGCAGGGGGAAGTAGTGTATGAAAGTGTTCTTGTTAAGATTTTCTCCTTCCTAAATGAGATACCTACTAAGAAGCTTTTGTTTCCTTTTTATGTTTTAACGTGCTGTGTGAAGATGTCACTTTGAAGCTATGGCAGCCATTTTGCAATCATGAACAGAAATCGAACAGAACTAGAGAAAAACCAACCAACATCCCTGACACTTTTGACCAGTTGAACCAATACTGGAATCACTTGCCTTATTCTGTACTTATGGATAGCTGAGAAAAATAAAGTCCTAAATTTAAGTCACTTTTAGTTGAATGTTATTTTATTGATCAAAGATTTCTAACTGAAACATTCATCAAATAGTGTTGCTGTGAGAATTCATGAGAAAATTCAGGTAAAGTGCCTAGTGTTTTTACAAAATGAGTATTAGAAAACTTTAACTAATATTACTATTTTTAGTAAGTATATGTATTATACTTAATACACAGGAGCTACCCTGTGTCTGAGGTCACGGTGGCGACCAAGAGGAGCTACCCCACGGCCAAGGACAGGGGCGGCCGGGAGGAGAAGAACACCCCGCGTCCGAGGACAGGGCGGTGGCTGGGTGGAGCTACCCCGTGTTCGAGGCCAGTGGCTGCTGGAGGAGACACCCCACGTCTGAGGTCAGGGGAGGCCGGGAGGAGACACCCCGTGTCCGAGGTCAGGGGTGGCTAGAAGAAGCCACCTCGTGCTGGAGGCCAGGGGCTGTGACCCTGAGGAGCCACTCCGAGCCTCCAGGCCAGGGGCAGCAGCTGGGAGGAGCCACCCACGCCCGGGGCCAGGGCCGGCGGCCAGGAGGACCAACCCGAGGAGCAGTGGCTGCACAGGCGCAGGAGGGCCTAGAGGAGCTATCCCACATTGAAGGTCAAGAATGGTAGTGGTAGGGAGATACCCCTCGTCCAAGGTAAGGAGCAGCGGCTGTACTTTGCTGGAGCGGCCGTAAAGAGATACCCCATACCCAAGGTAAGAGAAACCCAAGTAAGATGGTAGGTGTTGCAAGAGGGCATCAGAGGGCAGACACACTGAAACCATTCTCACAGAAAACTAGTCAATCTAATCACACTAGGAGCACAGCCTTGTCTAACTCAGTGAAACCAAGCCATGCCTGTGGGGCAACCCAAGATAGGCGGGTCATTGTGGAGAGGGCTGACAGAACGTGGTCCACTGGAGAAGGGAATGGCAAGCCACTTCAGTATTCTTGCCTTGAGAACCCTATGAACCGTATGAAAAGGCAAAATGATAGGATAGCAAAAGAGAAACTCCCCAGGTCATTAGGTGCCCAATATGCTACTAGAGATCAGTGGAAAAATAACTCCAAAAAGAATGAAGGGATGGAGCCAAAGCAAAAACAATACCCAGTTGTGCATGTGAC